>JAOYSI010018470.1:76957-90738 GCA_025775065.1 Hiodon alosoides
GCGATAGTTTGTTCTCCTGCGAGAGACACTGCTGGGCATGCATACCTACGAGCGATAGTTTGTTCTCCTGCGAGAGACACTGCTGGGCATGCATACCTACGAGCGATAGTTTGTTCTCCTGCGAGAGAGACTGCTGGACATGCATACATACGAGCGATAGTTTGTTCTCCTGCGAGAGACACTGCTGGGCAGATGATTTGGGAGGGAGTCTGGCTGCCTTTCCTGATGAACGAGAGCAAAGTCATGAAAGAACCCCCACCCCCTACCGCTCCACTCCAAAAGACTCTAAAAGGTTTGTTTTGCTCGCCCTCCTTTCTATGGCACAGAGGAGCACTCACTCCCGCCAGAGTGAATTGTAGTTTTTATTAGTTGTTCTTTTTACTCCCCATTTTAGGCTGCCTCCAAGCTGTAGCAAATTATTATTGGCAGCTATTTCAGCTATAATTAGACTAATGTGAGACTATGCTATGTTAACGCAAGTAAGAGGCTCTCAGACCCTTGCTGCTCATGGTTGGAGAATTTGTCCCAGTACATTTGGACTCCAACGCGTTCTACGTTGGGGTGTACGCTTTTTAGTGTCTAAACATTGGTGAAAATTCTATAACAATGCAGCACTGTTTTAGATGAAGCATTCTCAGCTTTTTACCCATTTATCCAGGCATGGATTCGGGAAGGGTAAGAAGCTCCTTAATGCAACAGAAGAACTAATCGGCTAAAACACCTGGCCACAGGAGGGGCCCCATTGGGCCCAGAACAAAACTACATCTGCAAACCAAAAAAACCCATGTTTCAATGCAACAATCAGATACAATTCCCAGAGAAATAAACTTAGTGTTTCCCAGTTTGAATGTGTCTTGCCATCTAATTTAGTGCCAGCTTTAGTATAACCTGCTGAAAAGCAAATGCAATGTTGTGAACGGTGCAAAAAGTAGGGTGTAAATTCTACCTCATTGTACTAGTTTGGCCTTTTAGGGTTTCATAAAAATTGGTCGATCCTGATGGGAACTTTGAAATGGTCTGAAGTTCTGCCATTATATATATTAAGTAATACAAAAGATTTCTTGCACTGGCTAAAACTTTCATTATCGATTATTTACTGAGAATTCAATAGCAAAAATGTGTATTGGTTATAAAGGTGACAGATTTGGCTTGCTTATTTTTGGCTATCGCGTGTAGAATGCGTTATTAGACGGCACCCCTTACAGGTTTCAGACGCCGATCCTGAGACTGACTGAAGAGTGCCGTGCCAACATTGAGCCGCTGTAAACTATTCACCCGGAGTCAAAAGTTTCAGTTGCATTTCCGTCACTTGGTCTCCAGCCTCCAAGCTGCTGCTCTCATGCTGCTCTGGCAAAGACAGAGACAGCGCTGTTATCAGCCCGCCTTCCAAGCATCACCCCCTGGGTGGTCATGCACAAAAGACAGACGGCAACCGGCAGCTAAACAAATATAGGACTTTAGCTGGCGGCTACTGTAAAGAAAATTATGAATCGTTATATCCAACTGGGCTTTCTTTTACTGCAAGCCATTGCCTAATTCCATCTGGCCTTATCACACAGAATCGAATCACTTGGACATTGAGACGAAGATATGGTGACACAAATTGACATTACGCTAATCCGAAATGCCGCCTCGTTAGGGAAAAGAGAAAGAACCCAAAGTGCCACAAAAAGAGGCTTAGTGCGATTCCTCTCGGGAATGACACCCTTCCCACGTTGGTGGCGTTTTTGGAGTGATTCCTGTCAGGAATGCCACCCTTCCCACGTTGGTGTTTTTTTTAGGAGTGATTCCTCTCAGTAACACCACCCTTCCCACGCTGGTGGTGTTTTTGGAGTGATTCCTCTCAGGAACTCCTCCCAGGAACACCTCCCTTCCCACAAAGGTGGGTTTTTTGGAGTGATTCCTGTCAGGAATGCTGCCGTTCCCACACTGATGGGGTTTTTGGAGGGATTCTTCCCCGGATCGCCACCCTTTCCACGCTGGTGGGGTTTTTGGAGTGATTCTTCCCCTGATCACCACCCTTTCCATGCTGGTGGGGTTTTTGGAGTGATTCCTCTCACGAACACCTCCTTTCCCACAGTGATGGGGTTTTTGGACGTGACAGCTGGCTCCAGAGCATTCCGTTGACCCTCTTGTTTGTACAGGAGGGAAACATTTTCAGTGCATGGTATCGGCGCCCAGCCATAGCCCTGGTTTATATCGGCCACTATCAGCCGTTTTAATAGCACACAGGTATGCCACACGCCATCCAACTTGTAATCAGAGTGAAATATAGCCGTTACGATATCTGATCTGGGGATTTATTCTCGGCTTTTCATTTCCATTATGGTTCTCATTTCCTGCACTTGGGAGCTGGAAGCATTCGTGGAACATCACATGGTTTTGGTTTACACTGAAAATCAGATGCAGTTGTGGGAAGGTACCGATTTGACCAAAACAGGTACTTTAATCATTTTTATGGATCATAGAAGTTTACAGGATATATATACAGATGCAAAACCACACACCTTCCTCTATCAAAGCTATTGAACAGGAGAGGTTAGGCAGGCAGAAACCATTATCAATGATTTTGCCATATTTAAAGGTAGATTCATTCATTTGTATTTAGATGAACCATGACCAAAGAAGTGGGCTGAATAGCTGCCCACAGTGCTATTCTGCTCCAAAATTGCAATTTTATCACTTACTTTATTATCTTCGTTTTAAAAAGCAACAAATATATCACTGTCATCGTTGTTAATTTAATTTTAATTAAGTACTGTCAAAGTTAACTGCTCATTAGCCTCTGTTTTTTAGAGACTAATTAGGTACCAGATACAGGCCAGCTGTTAAAAAGAGCTGAAATCCTGCAGTAACACCTTGGGGTAGACTTGTCAAAAGAAAAATGTTAAATGCCCTGTAAAGTGTGCTGTTCTTTTACAAGAAAATATTGAGTCACAACCCTCTAGGGTAATGACTAGCAGTGGAGCAAAATGCATCACCCGTGATGGTAAACTAAAACGCGTATGTATGTTCTTGTGATCCAAAATGTTTTTCACATCACTCAATCCTCGTAGTTTAAACATTGTTTTGTCCCTCAGAACATTTAAAGCGGTCTACCTGAACCTCAGAGCTGTGTTCAGAGCGGGACATTTCAACGGCGCACAGCGATTTTAAGGCTGTGGCGTTTGCAGTTCTCCCTTCTCACCTCACCCACTGCCAGGTGAAGAAAGTAATGGGTTAGGGAAAATAAAAAGGCTAGAATTCCCCAAAAAGTATCCAAATCTCTTTCAATGTAATCACGTTTGAATCACATGGGGAGAGGAAGTGGCAGCGTGACTGATCTGTGATGTAGGGTCCAAACATAATACGTCATTGGACGGCGCCGCGGCGATTTTGCTCCCATTATTAGAAGAAACCTTTAGGGTCCCATTAAGCCTTTCTACACATGTTCAGAAGACCCTTAAGGGCAGCTATGGGGACAACCCCTTGCTGCCGAATCAAGTAGTCACAAAATTTATTCTAACCGTCATCAGTTTCATTGGCATATTCAGTCCATTCTCGTGGACTGATGCACATTACCACTTCCTTGAAGATTAATGGAGGGGGTAGGGGGAGTGAGGAAGACCCGCTGAGACACCATTGGTTTATGTTTTTCTACTCTAAATAGTGGGTGATGCATGTGTGCACGCATCTCCTTGTGGGGGGGGGGGTTTTGGGAGCGAGGGGCGTTCATCAGCCGTCCCCTGCCTCAGGTACAGCTCCCCCAATTTAGACTTCAGAGCCCATCATTATTTAGTAAGGGGCGCATTGTTGTTGCTGATTAGGGAATCAAGAGCCTCTAATGAGGCCAGGTGGTGGAGGGAACGGCAATCTGCCGACCAGAGTCGAAAGGTGGAGGATCTGCAGCTCGGTGCAGCCGAAATCACAAAACGTGGAACTCGAGATCACTGAAATGCAGCCGTTTGCAGATGTCTACTGGAGGAAGCGATTGTTTTGCATTAGCCCCTTCTCAGAGGGGCCCAAAGGCAGACAGTGGAATTGATTGGGGTGGGCTGAAGAAAAATCTTCAAGGCCAATTTTTTCACTCACGGAGACAAACACATGATGGACTTTGTTTACAATAATTAGCAGTGATTGGCTCATCATTAGGCATGCCATTTGTGCAGCAGTTATATCCTTTCTGTAAATGCACCATCTGCTGAGCGAGAGATATTTAACAGCTGGTTTACATATTCACCAATAATGTTTAAAACATACGGTTCACCTGGGTTATTTTTCTTTCGAATAAAACCTATATCTTCCAATTCTCATATTAAGCCATGTGACGTCACCTTTTGTCCTCCCCAGACACCATCTGTCAGGCATCCATCTTGCAGCAAGACGGACTTATGTAGGAGGGACATTGTACCTGCTGAGAGGTTCCCCAGTGGTTATGTTGCATGGACAATAGGGCATATCAGATCATAACCATACACTGGTTCAATCTCACTTAGGTCTTGGAATAACATTGCAAGCAGCACATCAACCTTTTCGACCTGCCAAAGAAGCTAGGCTCGCTCGTCTAAAATACAAATCCCGAGGAGTTGAGCTGCTCCTCTGGGACAGCGGCTAATTCTGGGTTAATATGTACGGCTTACCCCTAAGAATGGCGGGTTAAATCCACTGTGACAACATTTCTTTCAGATAAATCATTTCAACTCCGCTCGTTTGAAGTGGCTTTCTCGGTTTTTGGACAGGAAACATCTGCTCTGTCCGTTTTCCAGGCAATGGGGAACGTGAAATCAAAATGTGACTTTCCCCTTTGTGGCATGCAACGCACATAGCTCATTACTGAAACAAAGAACTGAAACGAATGCTGCAACGTAACAGCCTCTGTTATGGAACGTAGCACGTGGCTCTTCTGGTTCCCTGTGAGAGCAAGGGAATAACAGAGTAAGGGCACTTGGGAGAAATGGAGAAATGGAAGCAATAAAAACCTAACAGAGCCCGTTTGTGCCAATGCCAGCACATGAGGAAAGACAGGTGAACTTGCAGAGCAGTTCTTTGCTCTACAGTTTACCTGTACAATTACACTTTTGAGGTACAGGGCTTTGAGGGCTGGCGTGGGGGCTATAACGCCTTTATTTCAGCACTGCCAACTTCTCTGGTGTCCAGGGTGAAGGGATCAAAACAAAAAACAAAAAACAAACAATACACAACTCTAAAATGCCACATACAGGCTAGCAGGCTTAGCAGCCATTTGTTTTCTGTATTTTGCTGGGCTTTGTTATTTAGCTATGCTTTAATTCACTTAAATGCTTGCATCCAGGTCTTTAGAAAAAAATGCTGAGGGATGAGCATAATGTTAAAACCCTTTTCTGGCTGCCATACAAGAACACATTATAAAACATCAGCAGGGCTTTATTTAGTTACATTTGGAGTGCTACTTTCAATTGAAAATACTAATATCTCCTAGATGCATGGCAACGCAACACCCCCGGGTCCTGATGACTTGGCACGGAAACTGCAGTGCCAGTTTGTACGCGCGCACGAACCCAGAGCTCACCGATCCGTGGAGTAAATCATTCATGCCTTAACCAACTTGTACCGTAGAAGCACGCTTGACTGGACGCTCCGTTCCACCTGTCTTTCCACGGCACTCGCACAAGAGCCAGGATCCTGTGAGGGCTCCCTACCGCAGCGCAAAGGGGCTTGGGACGAAAAGGGGAGAACCGAGTGAGAGAACAAAATTATACCGGAAACAATTGGATAAATCCTGGGACGTGCTCTGGGGAAAGTCAGAGCATCAAGACGGCCCAAGAAAAGCTGTGTGTCTGGTAGGAGAGAAGGCGTCTCAACAGATAAATGCCACCCATTAGCTCCCTCCCAAAGACTATGGAATGCTGAATGTGGTTGCAAAGTATTCTCATGGTTTATGAAAGCGAAGGACACTTGCTCTCCAAGTAATTAAATGCAACACCTTTTCCTCAGCCTGAAGACAAAGCCAGACCTGTTTTTCCAACTATTGCTGGCTGGTTGATTCAGGTTTTAAATTTACTTTTACATTTTCATTTATAGCAAAAGTCTTTTCCCCAGAATTGTTTTTGTTAGATGAGGAAAAAGTGCACCGCACTTTATTTGATATCGGGGCCCGAGGAGTTGTTCAAGGCTCGCTGAAGTGTCGGACAAAACCCAAGAGCCCATTGTTCCTCCTAACGAAGAATGTTTCATTCATCGGTCAGGATTCCCAAAAAGACTAGACACCCACTACGAGTCGTGCCTAACACCCTTTTAAAAGCTCTGCCTGCCTATCGTGCCCCAAACCTACAATACTTTTCTGGTTAAGAGATTACTTAAGTCCTTGAAATGTAGTAGAATGAATTCGACTGGCCACAACTTCAAGGCAGTGATTGCCCGTTTCTTTTTGGGCTACTGCCATCACACCCTGATGAGCATGGTCTCTGTGAGAACTGTTGAGCACCCTTTATTCATTGGTTCAGTAATCCCCCCAAAACCTGAACCTAAGCCTAAATTAAACCAATGAAATCCTACTTCTAAAATGGGACGTTGGGGTGCTAGACCAGCAAAACGCCACATACAGTAAGATTCAAAATTATCAGATAATTTCCGTCATTTTTAAAGAACATCATCCAGGTTTCAAAATACCAAAGTTGTAAATTAGTTTAATGCTAACCATCCACTTATGGTTGCACAAGCAACACTTAAATGGTTTGAATAATGGCGATCATTTCAGACATATTTGACATTTAAGAGCCATATAAATGAATACATTAAGAACTGCTTTACTGAGGTCTCAGAATAGAGGAACACAGCAGATACAATACTGTATCCGGTTAAACACTTAGACACAGTTTAAAACACAGACTACGATAAACCATATTCACACTCGAGGATCAATGGCTTACAGACTAAAGTGAGCTCCCTGAATGGCTTTGCATGACCAGGCGGAAAGCACTGAGCATGAAACAATACGGGCAGCATCTCAGCTTTCATTCACAATCTCCCAGTTGCTAAATATTCAGCATCTACTGCATAAGGCATCTACTTTTTCCTTATTTAATTGACAATAGTGTCTATTGACTATACTGGTTTTTAGACAACTGAAACCAATCCATAAAATGCCACTAGGGGGCAATGCGGCTGAGAGCGTTCCCGTGAAATCGGGCCCTAAAGGGATGGGCGGAGGTGCTGCGAGCACGGGTTCAGAGAGGGGAAAACGCTCGCTGCTTTTGGAGCTGCCGATGCACTCGGGTGTCGTTGCCGCACCCCAGTAACTTCCGCAGCTGCCACTTTGACGCCGGGAAAAACGAGTAAAAACCATGCCAGGTCCCCCAGCCTTGAAACCAATACGTCATTGACAGAGGGGGAAAACGCCCACGCACTCAGACCCCACCCTCCGCATTGTAGCCTTGATGTAGACAGAATGGCAGAGGTGAGGATTTTGGACTTGGTCTCGCCAGCGAGAGAAGGGAGGGCCAGCGCTCGGTCCGTTTCAGACTAAAGCGGTTGTTTCTGGCGCCACGCGGCTTCACACAGGTCCCCCCCCTTTCCTCCACCCCCACAGTCACATGTGAGAGCAGAGCCATGCACTGGATAACCGTACTTCTGCCTTTGAACCTAGAGCCCACAATTAACAATAATTATTTCAGCATGTAATAAGGCAGCCAGTGGGAATTCAGGCTCGCCAGTGCACACCCAAACCATACAGCACATCACCGTGGAACCCTGTTTATGCAGGAGAGACTATGATGCATCAGTACACTTACACCAAAAGAACATTATTTAATTAATCACAGACAGGCAGTAACAGATGTGAAATGTGAATCGACCAAATAGAGCAGGGATGGGATGGTAGGTGCGCCAGCAGATTGAGCGATGGTAAGACAAAGTTCTGAAATCTGTGCCAATGTAACAAATAAATAGTCCTAAATGAAATTACATACATGCAAACAGCTGGTTTCACTCAAACATGCATCGTAAAACTTTGGAAAGAAACTGCAGTGCACTACCAGATACAGAAGCAATAGTAAAAATTTCCAGTGGAGTAACTTATTCTTGTACATATGGGGGAATAAAACATGGGTTGTTTACATCGCACAGGGAAGGAGAACGGCTCACTAATGCAGCACCTGAAATCTAAGGCACTGTGTTGAAATTACAAGACTTTCACGCCCTCTGCTGGACATATACCAAAAAGAGTAGTTAGACGAAAACCAGACGAGGGTGACACGGTTGGAATACCGAATTCCATGCGGGACTGTCCAAGGCAGCCACACAGCAAAGAAAACCAATCAATCAGCGTAAAGTGCATGAAGCAATACAAGTGAATCACGGCTATACACAATTTACTGGAGACACCACCTAATGTCATCTACACGGGCTCCTTCGTTTTCTAAAGGCATTCCACTAGAACCAGAATCGTTTAACTGCATTAATGCATGCTCGTGTATATATAATTGTACCATGTCTTCCGGGAAAAGGGCAAGTGTCCTTTGTGCATGCATATATAATTTCCCCCACCCCGTCTTTTTGCAACGTTCAGGACAGCCATTTTGCTCACCTGGTCAGTCTGTAAATGACATGTGTTGGTACCTGTGAAGTCCAGCTCACAAATGAAAATGAGGCTCAGTCTTCACTTGAGCAAAAGCTTTGTCTGAATCACATGGGAGGCCCAAAAGAGTAATATGGTTTCTCTGATGTTCTGAGTGAGGCTCCACTAAAATTATAATGCATTACATAGTTACTTAAATCAATATCAATTAAAGAATAAAAATCTTTAAAATTACAGCACTACCTGTTTTAAGCCCTCGACCCTTTAAATTTAACTGCCCCCACCACCACACAAACTTACAAAAATGTGGGCCGTCCGCCAACCTTTGGATTTCAAGCAGAGTACACAGCATGCTTTAAAAAAAAACAAAAAAAAAACAGAACAAATAAATTTAACTGGGATTTACAATGTTCAGTGTTTATTTTCTAATTTACTTTATCACAAAGAAAGTCTTCAAAATTCAGACTAATATCTTTCTGTATATAAACTGTACACAAAAGCAAGGCACTATACATTGTTGAATTCATACAGAAAGCTCTTTCCCCTCTGTAAATCCACGCCCGTAAAATACTCGTTTTGATCTCTGCATCTGAAAAGTAAAAAAAAAAAAACACAATGGCCACAGATGCTTCAGAAGGCATGGAACGGTTCATACCGTACATGGCACGCTTAGGCCTTCCAAAAGGATGGTTTGTCTGTTCACTACTTCACATACAACACAAACGCAATGTTTTTTTTTCACAGGATACTTTGCTTTACCAATAAGGTGTCTATATAAATATAAATTATTCATATGTTTAATGAACAAACACGCACAAAATGACACCATACCGTAAGGGCCTTATTAAAGTAGGTAGGCAGATTGCGGCCCGTTAGGGTTTTTGCAGAGGACCAGGGCCAGCTTGTGCACTAAGCAGTAAGTGCATGCGGAAGGAAATACATTTGGAAACACAGGTCAGGACAAGCGGAGGGGAGAAGAGGGGAAAAAAATTCTGTCCTACACAATGACAAAATGGAAACAAAACAAAAAAGCTACAAGAGGCTGGAACGCCTCAACAAATCTTCCTGATCCACAGCCTTTTCCTTCCCTTGTGACCCGCTCGGGAGACTCCGTCCCCAACTCCTGTGGTCAGGGGAGGGGGGGGGGGGTTAGCGGCGGGGACCCTCAGTGGTGGGTCCGGTTCGCTCCCTGACAAGTCCATGCGGTGGCTAAAACAGTCCTTTGGCCTTCTTCACTTTCACCTGCTTCCACCCTGGTAGTCCTTCGTACACGTCCCTGCTTATCTCCAGCGCTTTCTGTAGGGAGGGGAGGGGGTAAAAAACACAAGGGCCTTTATGACACTGATGATCAGGCCCGCTTGTGCTGGAGGAACCAGACAGAATCTCAGGACCAACCAAAAACTCTTCACCTTCACGCTTACACTATGCGTCAAAGTGCCTTCCACACTCAGTGCAGTCGAAAGCTCATGCGCTGCACAAATATCGGCACAGTTTCACAACGACTGACACCATTCACATATTGCTTTTTTAATGTGGGTGGATTTCAGTACAGACGCAGTGTGTCTGTGTTGGGAAAAAAAAATTACAGCACGAAACATCAAAAAACCAAGTGAGAATAGCGGACGTCATTCAAAAAGAGGAACATTTTTACAGGAATGTAATTTTTTTTTACTGGTGTCGAGCTCGAGACCAGTCAATGCCATGCGTGTGCTGAAAAGAAAACTACCTCTGATGATCCAGGATTCCGTCAAACCTAAACTGACCCAATCAACACGGCTAATTCTAGAGTGTAAATATTATAATACAAACGGCACTATTCAAACCCAACATTCAGTAAATTCAAAACGCCCAAAACCCATGCAGAATAGGCACCAAGAGTGACAGTCAAGTCTGCTGTGCTTTGTCCACACCTTGCTGGGTTAAAGACTGTGAGAAGAGAGGAAATGGTGAAATTGCAAGCAAGTGAAGTATTCCATGAGCCTGACCACAGGTTATTAAAAACAAAAATTTTAAAAAGTGAGGCTGTAGTGTGCATGGCCACCAGTGCTCAGTGCATGGAACTCACCTTCCCAGAAGCCCTTAAACCCTGGAAATGTGAAGTGAAGAGTTAACCTTAGTTAACACATTATCGAGTCACATTTAGGCGTTCTGCAACCCCCCACCCCATAGAAAGCTGGACTGGAGGATGTTCCCTCGTACAACCAGCACATGGTCCCCACACAGAGAGCTCCCATTGTAGTGCGGTAACAGTTACACTGCTCCCCTGGGAGACAACTGGTGGGTGGAATTGAGACTCTTAAGACCAGGAACACTAGTACATGGTCATAACTGTGTCAAATCAATGTGCACAGTTCACTCACACATCTGCAGGAGAAACAAAGAACCCCCCACTGGAGACAGTATTTACTGGTTACACTTCATTAAACCAAGTGCTTATGCCGACTCAGGGCAGGTGCCCGTCAGAGGCCTTTGTTGTCTAGAAACCAAAGAAGGCCTGTAAAACAATTTAATAAATCTTCTATTTCCTTCCCGGAGAGTAGACTTCACAGCCCTGATTTCCAGAGCAGTGAAAACTAAATTATGATTAATTTCTCTTTGCGTATACCAACGTATGGCAGCGATTACTAAGAGGTTAAAAATCGCTTTGACACGTCGCTGGGACAAAGCGTTCCAGATCTCTGTAAGCCTTGATCCCTTGAAAACACCATTTTTAAAACGGCAGAAAAACACATACTCCCGTTTTCACAATAAACCCCAAACTGCACTGTAGCTGACTATCAGACAACAGGAAAGCATGACTAGGTGAGGAGCGATTCTGCAGAGCAGCACAGGGGCATAGCCTTACCTCAAAGTCCTCATCCGATAGGTACATCTCCAGGTGGAGGGGGTCCACACCCTCCGGAAGCGGGCGGGCCAGCAGCTCAGCCAATGGGAACGTAGTCTTGCACAACCTGGCAAGAACATCCTCTACTAGGATGATCTGGTTACACACTTCGGCTTCCTGACAGGTCCAAAAAGAGTGGATCAAGACCAGACAGAGTGGACGACCAATGTCACCCCCCACCCCTCCAAAAAATCCCAACTATTAATCAATTAATTTGCTGGTTAACTAATTTCTGCTTTAATAAACTCAAGTGTGGCAGTGGGAGACAATGGTGGGGTACCCACTCAGATTAGAGGCCACCCTCAAAAACCACAATTTACCAAATATAATTCGATACATCCATTTCTTTCCATAGATCAATGTGAAGTCTGCTGGATTGTTTTAGAAGGTGCAGTACGAGTGATCAGTGAACGCGTCTCCCAAGGTCCATGAGCATGTTCGTGCTATGAGTGAGACAAGGCCGCAGACAGACAAGGGAAGTCCATGTGTGAGAGAGGAAGCTAGAGCCAGCGGTCTCACCCTCTCTGTGATCTCGGCAACGTCCTCCCGGTGCTCCCAGCTAGGGAACATGTTGGTGAAGGTTAGAGGCTCCAGGCCGGCGTGGATCAGGTAAGACTTTGGTGGCTTCTTCTCGTTTTTCTCTGAAGGGGGCAAGAGTGACGAGACCAGATCTGTTCAAGTTGAAGGGATTCCCAGCATCATCGGGTGGAGAACTGTCCTACACCCTACATTCCCACAAAACCGCTTTAGCTTCGACTGGCCGGACCATTCTTAACATAGGGAAAAGATGATGGCTAGATTTAGTGTCTACACACGTCTGCGGTCCTAATCGACATTTTCACTGGAATTCATCATTTGCTTTCTGCAGGGATCTGTAAACATTCAGAAATTAGAAAGCTGTTTTAACAGTTCACAGAAGCTTTGGCCAGTTAAACTTTCTGAAACATTATAACACACATTGTCTCAGGTACACACTGAAACATGCTCAATAATGTACAAAATATTTTCTCTCACCTATATTATTACACTAAATTCAGGTTTGCTATATTCATTCAGACAACTCAGAACAAGTTGCGGTCACCACTCAGAGGGTTAAATAAATAAAATGGCTAATCTTTGATCATGATAAATAACAGGTATGAAGTACATTTCTTCGGAACACATCTATGCATTACGGAAATATGAAAGGGCTGTTGCGAGAGCAGTATTGTGACCCATCTCAGGTGACGGTCTGCTGTACCTCTGCAGTACTGTAGCACCGTCTCCATGGCACACTTCCTGTCCGCATCCCAGCGGATGCGGGCGGAACCAGTGCTCTCACTGTCCTGGGGCCACCAGCCCTGCCACAGGTACACCTCGTGGTGATTGTCCACCAGGAACAGGGCTGGGCGACAGGAGGAGAGGGAAGAGTGTGTGAGAGCAATAAAATTTTATATTTGAAATACTAAAAAGTTCTGCAAAGCCAAGAGGAGAACAAAGAAAAGCTCCCCTCACAGTTGGTACCTGAGGCTTAGTTCAATCAATTTCTTTATATGAAGCAGTTTTCACTTGTTTCCATATCACAAAGACGCTTTCAATGAAGGGCATAACAATATTTTCCAGGCCTGACCCCCACAATGCCAGTGGCAACAGTAGCAAGGAAAAACTCTTGGCTGACAGGAAAAAACCTTGAGAGGAACCGTGCTTAAAAGGGGGAGCCCATCCTCTGCTGGCCGGCACTAGGAGCTGAGCTGGCACTAAGAGCTGTGTTTGTGAGGGTAATTCAATTACTAATGTCGACTCCCCACAGTCTCAGTACCACAACATCAGAGTCAACCAAATTATAACATATCAAAAAATGTATTGTACACCCTATTGGGACACAAAAACAAAGAACAAAGTAAAATGCAGCATTATCTGGCCCTTAAGACAGTACACTATGGCAGACTACCTGACCACAGTGACTGATAAACTAAGAACTACATAGCCTGGCCATTGAAAAAGACAGACAGGAAAACATGGCGACTAACCGGGGACAAGCATTGCCAACATTGCAACCTAAGCCAATAAGAGACAAAGCTGCACTTAAGACTGTACTTCCCCTAAAATAAATATCTACCCACTACCCATTTCAAAGACCTCACAGACTAGTCAAATCTTCCCATCCTCTTAGGAGAGAAAAAGGAACATGTAAAAATAGGCACGCTTTGTACTGCTGCGTGCAACCATTGGAGGGACAGCGAGTGAGTATATACCTATTCATGTGTGTACGTTTATATGTGTGCATGTATACCTAGCTAGTCAGCTGTGTAGATTAGCGTGTGTCCGTGTGCGCGCGTACCTGGCTGGGCAGCCGTGTACAGAATCGTGTGTGTGTGTGTGTGT
>JAOYSI010018470.1:90838-111305 GCA_025775065.1 Hiodon alosoides
TGTAGATTAGCGTGTGTCCGTGTGCGCGCGTACCTGGCTGGGCAGCCGTGTACAGAATCGTGTGTGTGTGTGTGTGTACCTGGCTGGACAGCCGTGTACAGGTCCTCCTGCAGAATGGGCAGTGAGTTAACCAGCTCCGGCTCCCTGGAAGGGTAGAAAAATTCCACAGCCACAAACTCCCCTGACGAGCTGCTCAGCTGGAAGAGCCGAGGGGTAAAGTTGAATTTCCCCGGATCTGAAAATCACACACAGGAGTAGATTCACTGCTTCACGTCACAATGAATGGACATGCAAACGCAACTGCCTGCATTACAAAGATACTGGAGTTTGTGCCACCCTGTGCGTTTAGTCTTTATGGTGTTCTATTGCAATTTCATCCATTTACATACCAAGTTGTTACCGTCACTGTGAACTCCGGGGTTAAATACAACACTCATTCAAAAGAATGCCAAGAAGCAGGTTTTCACAATTTCAATTTGTTCAGCAACACTGATCCAAGTTCTCCCACCCCCCTCCTCAAATCCTACACTTATCGATTTTATCCTGAAGGGCACAGTTCGTAAAAATTAAATTAAGACCTCAAAGCTGACTTATTTGAGGATAACAGCACACAATCTGGGTAATGTGCTAACCCCACCCTCTTGTTGCTAGGCAGCTGCTCTTGTCCAGAGATGCTTAGATGGCTAACAATTATACACTTGATTTGGACAGCTGTTTTGGTTTTTTTTTCACGGTACTGCAGTTGTTATTGCATGAACCAGCAATCTGATTACAGGTCCAATGATTTAACTAGTGTTTCTCCATCCAGGCCCTAATATTGATTAAGTCCTTAATTGAACATGGGATCTTTATAGTCATCTGCTGTAAAAAAATAGTTGGATATAAATAAAAGTAAGGCAAATGTGTCATCAGTAATATAAGATTATTTGGTCAATTTACTGATTCCCAATTAACTTGAGTATGCGCTTTGAACACACAAATTTAAAAACATTTGTCGTAACAAAAACCTCAAAGCGATTCTGACGGTCTACACAGTCCCTGGTGCCTCACCTTGCAGCATGCAGTCATAAGCTTTCCGGTCCCTCCTCCCGACAGCTTCCCAGAAGCCCACAGGCTCCGCCCCCTCGTCACACTCGAGGATAGTCACATTACTGCTGCTATGTAGCCCCGCCTCTAGCGGACACCTGCAAAACAACAGTCAAAGACAGTCGCTAATTTTTTTTTTTTTTTTTTTTTTTTTTTAAGTCAGCCAATGGTTCCTCTTTTGACAATACATTTAGCCAATTAGGCTAGTGTATCTTGGCTCGTCGCTACAAATCCTTTCACCACAAAAAGGGAGGACATGGATTTAAAACTGCCCCCCCCCTTATCAAATTGCCTCTGACCCAACCATCATTTCACACAGTGCAGGCTATGAAACCTGCATAAGAGCTCCAGCATTGATTGAAAGAGGCACGTTATTCTGGCCAGCATAAATCAGGCACCAAGGAAGTGGACGGGAGATGCTGGTTAGCCACCAGCCAAGGGAAGTCCTGCCCATTTCTCCCACCCAAAGCCTGGGTGGCGCACTGGGAATTGTGTGCAGCTGTTGTGCTCACCCAGTTCTCAATTGACATGCTTTGGAATCAAACACGTGAAATGGGGATCACAGTGCTGACGTTGCAGTCAGGCGAGTGCCTTCAGTGACTGAGCCCTCAGGAGGCGTGCCAGTGGTTTCTGACTTTTCACCTCATATGACAATGAGTTGGGAAGTGCCACTGCAGCATTGAACCACTATATAGACTGCATGCCTTTTACAAAGAATACACAAATTCCCATCAGACTACCTATTACCTGTATGCGTTTTCCTCATTCAAACAGACAGACATCAGTAGCAGGCAGGGTTCCCCACAGGGTCACTCACTGTTCTTTGATCTTGTTGGCGGTGGTTTGGCCCACTTCTCGGGTGTGTGGCTGGGCTTTGCAGCCATGCCACAGGTAGATGATGGCCCGGTTGATATTGAGGAGGACCATGGAGGCCCGGGACCGCAGGCTGCTGCAGTGACATGCCACCTCCAGCAGGTGGCCCTCTACAGGCACCTCTCCACGCACACAGTACAGACGCCACTCGCCTGGGGGGGGGGGGAATCAGACATTTGAGCAGTTGACTAAATTTGTATGGCTCACTATTTTTACACGCCGGTCAGGTCCATTAGGCAAGGGACAGCTCTATGCAGCTATTAGTAGGAAGGAACCTTATATTGAGCCCCAAGCTGAAGGTCTGGACAAGGGTTTGACTGGCCTGGTGCTAAGCTAAATCCATTAATTAAACTTGGACAGGGTTTCTTTGAGGTGTAAGGCATCAGAATTTATAGCATAGCCACTGTTGAATAAGTAAAGCAAAACCAAAATGTGTAGAATCGACATAAAAATGAACGGATCTAAAACCGATAAGCTTTGAGAAGCAGAGGAGCAAAATTCCAGCACTCAGGCTCAGACAGGGGCTTCAGTTCCTGCCTTACCATGATTCATTTAGATTAGGGCTAGGCTCTTTCCACCACATGCACATTCCAGGGAGAAGACGATTTCTTTAATACTGTTAACTTCAAACTCCTCCGCATCCCTAATAAAACATTCATATCTTGTGCCATTCAGATTTATTTCCCCATGACAAACTCATATCCATAAAATAATGATAACCAGACGACAAAAATCTTTATTTCAGCTCTGTGCTCATGTCATCGGGACAGCCGTTCTACATTTCCAACTCGGAATGCAGCTACAAAATGGAGGCTGAATAAAGACAACCGAAATCTCCAGGAGCAGAGTTTTTAAGCAGTCCACAGGGTAGACAGTGACCCAGATAAGGGCAGGACTTACTCAGCGCATTCTCCTCTTCCTCCTCTCTCCGGCCCGAGTGCACGATCATTCCCCCGTTGAAACACTGCAGGAAACACGGGGGCTCTTTTCCCTGCTGCACCTGAACCTGGGGGGTAAGTGTGGGATCAGAGTCACACACAGGTAAACAGAGATGTGCAGGCAGGGGCCATTTGCCTGCAATTCAATTAAATAAAAACCTTTTTTTAAAGTTAAATAAGTGAGAAAGTTCATTTTCTGTGGTTCATGACTCCCTGCCATCGCAGCTAGACCATCCCCTATACCTCAGTGGCGTAAAGGAGGGGGGGGGGGGTGACCGTACCTGGGCACCCCTTTCCTCGTCCAGCTCCACTGTCATCAGCGCCGACGTCCCTTTCTCGCTCACAGTGGAGTTGCGACCCTGCCAGAAAAAATAGGCGCACTTTTCCTTCCCATGGCCAGCAGCCCGAACCTGCTCTGGGTTCTGCCTCTTCCCCACTATAGAAAGACAAAGGGCACGTGCACACACGCACTAGGCTTTACACTAGCCATCGTCTGTGTGAATCATTTCAGACATTTTGTGCAATGGCTCCCACAGCTTCACTACTGCCATTGCTTGAACGCAAGCACAAGTCCCACAACATATAGAGCCATTAGATAGAAATGGCTTGTTGCTCATTGCACACATTTTTCAGTCATTAGCGTCTGTCGTCCTCAAAAAAACTGTGTACAAACACAAATTTGGCAAGATGTTCATTATGCACCCGGGGAAAAATAAAAACACTCCATAAACTTAGTCATTGTTTACTTGGCCGTTTACTTTACTTGAATAAATTGTCACTTTATTACATCCAGGACAGTTTATCAGCCTCTGTGCGCACTTCAAAATGGGTAGTGGGAGGGGGGTTGTTACAAACCACAAGTTGAATTCTGGAGTCACAGACCACAAACAGACTGACACATTGCTTACAGTCGGGTGGAGGGAGTGGAGGGGGGGCAGGTACGCACCCTGTGGCTGGGAGGCCACACCCTCCCCACTGATCTCTCCATCCCCTGCAAACAATGTTTGGGACGGCAATCATGACTTGCCCGTTTACTTTGCAGATATGTATTGCCTAAACACAGGCGAGGAAGGAGAACTCAACCCGCCTCATGTCAGCCCTTTATATGGTCCACAGAGGGGAGTAGAAGTATGAAATAGGGAATGGTATGTTCTCGCAGCCTGGGGTGGAAAGATCCTTGCTGCTCCATTTGCGTACAACATAGAAGTTACTTCGGTTCTGGGATTTCACAGTGGAAAAATTAATTATCTGTGCCAAGAGGCCTCTGGTTTCCCCGAAGAGTCGCGTCAAGAGGGTTGACACAGACTTTACCATCATTGTAACCTCTGAGGGTGAGACTCTGATGTTTTGCAGTTGTGTTTAATAGCAGTCCTCAGGGTGCGAGGGGACTCACCCGTCGCAGACACCATGTACTTCCACTTCACCACGTACGTGTCGCCTTCATGGAACTGCCCGATGCTCTGCCGGGGCAGTCGGCTGTAGTCAAACTCCAGGATGTGCCAGACGTCCACAGACTGCGTGCTGACCTCGAAGCGGCGGCGGTCGTCCCCCTCCAGCAGCCCGTAGCCCCGACCCACGTTGACGCCGTCCAACACCATGCTCACAGGCGACAGCGGGAGAGGCAACATCAGCGAGGCATCGTAGGGCCTGGACTCGCTCCCCTGAGTCTCCTGGGAAACGGGAGAAGAGAGGTGGCCCTCCATTTTTCACAGTGACCATTAACCTCGGAACATCGGATTAGTGCAAAAAAATACAAACAAAAAGGTCTGAAAGCAAAGCAAACTGTTAGAGCGAGACACATTACTCCAGGATGCATGTTGTTTTACCAGTTAAACGGCCACAAAATGTGTCCAAATAGAAGCTGACCCACCTTCTGATCACCGGCCCGCTCATTGCCGTCCTTCGGTGGCAGGATCTTCGAATCCGTCCAGTCCAAGAACTTCTCCTTAAACAGGGTAGTCTCATTGTGCTCCGTTAGTCTGCCGAAGATCGCCCAGTCGGGACGACCCTGACCTTTCCTGAACAAAAACAGCACAACATGATCAGAGGGATTTAACTTGGGCATCAGGAGATCTGACTATAAATGGCCAGTCTGTTACCGTCAGATACGGTGTTTACACATACTGAAACACTTGGCTCAGGCATCCAACAGGAACAAGTCGCTTCTCCCCGGGAGAAACAAAGCATCAGATAAATGGACCGTCAAGGTTAAAACTCATCTCTGTTTGACTTCAAATGGCAGAGCATTTTAACAGGCTGACCCTTGAAAACACCTGGCGACTCTCCTTGTGCGCTGGCCAAAGCTCTTAGCTAGAACGTGTATGTCATTACAAGAGGTGGAGATCGGCTGTGGCAAAGCACTTCAGAAGTATAGATTTAAAATGCAGCCTACTCTGGACCATTGTGATGTTTTGCACTTAACCAGGGTATGAATTAACTTGGAGCAACTCGATTTAAAAGATAAAAATCATAACCAGTACAGTGCACTTCTGCTATTAGTTGTGACAGAACCCTAAAATTATAATCAGTAACTGTAGACTCTTATGCTTATAATACCACAGGCTCAAAAATAGTTAAATCATGCTATTTAAAGCAGAAACATTTCATTTCAGGTAATGCAATAACTCAATTAATAAATACATGTTCACATTTCAAAGTGAACACCGTTCCTCAGCAACACAAAAGAAATCCAGAATTGTAGCATACGACTGATGATTCATGAGAGGTGTGTTAGTCATGCTTTCTGCCCCAAACGTTAATGAGAAGGGGCGCCTACCTGGGGATCAGGGGGTTGCACTCGCCTGGATCCAGCGGGTTGATGTCACAGTTGGTGTAGTCGAAGGTGCCATTCCACAGGTGTTTGGCCAGCTGGAAGGCCACCTTCCGCTGCGCCAGAGTCACCTCCTTCCCGTGCCACACATACACCTCGCTGCCAAAGTCGAACACCAGGACCTGTGGGCCAGAAAACTCGTCTTTACTCCAGAGGTTACTTTGTGGTACACTTGGGCTACAGCAGCAGTTTCCAGTGAAAACGGACCTCATTGGATTTCAACAACGTGCACCGGGGGACCTTTCCCCAGAAGAGGTCATCTGGCACCAGCTTGTCCTCCACCAGGCGGTAGATGCAGTTGGTCTCCACTATGGCGCTCTCGTAGAGCTCGTCCTCTTCAGGTGTCCCAGCCGCTGCGAGATGCGGGACACAGGGGGAGGGGAGTATGGATAGTTAACGTCTTGTCTGAATTTTGCAGCTATGAAGACGGTTGCATCTCAGAAAAGAGAAAAATAAGGTACTATGTGAACATCCCAGTTTGGGGCCTTTGATTTCATACAATGTTAACACTAATAATAAACAGAAGTGTTGTTTGTTTGCATAACCCTGATTAACTGTGGCTGACATATGCCATCTGCTATATAAATTCCACTTTGCCCGTTTGACCTTTGCTAAACCGGGATGTTGACCATTCAGAGCTTGTGTAGACCATTTAGGGATATTATAAACCATCATACTTTTAAAGCTATAAAGTAGAAATTCACGACCCTGACATAAGACAATTTAAAGAGGCTATAAAGACCTGACAGACAAGCTTGTTATACTGCAGTCAGTACTGTACTAGTGAAATTAATCATTGCTATAAAGAACCCTGGTTAGACAGCACTCACATTGGTAGCTGGCCTGTCCTCCCAGTATCTTCCAGAACTCCTTGGCTGCGGGCGTGTGAGTGTTAATTCCTTCCTCGATGGTCTGCACGTGACTAGCCCTGCAGCCCATGTCTCGCTTGGTCTGGATGAAGGTGGTAAGTTCAGCAGCCTGAGGCAGACGGGGAGTAGTAGTTTTTCCATTGCGTAGAAATAATCTGAACGCTTGCTGAGTGGGCGGGACACGCAACCTGGTCGATCCAGGTCTCCTGAAACTTAATGGCTTCCAGGTGAAAGACAAGCAACTTGCCAGCTTAAAGAATTGTCAGTTTTATAAACCCTCGAGCAGATGGCTCTGATTGCTGCTAAAGATCATAATAACACCTCCCCCTTCAATCTACTACCATCAACTGAAACAGTCTGCTCTGAACAATAGGTTTTCTAGCTGTGTCACAGAAGGCTTCCTGCAGCGGCATCCTTACAGACAGCTTCCTGTGTTGTAACATCACTGGCTTCTTTTCTTCGAGCTGCTCACATTTCGAATGTGCGAATGAGAGTACCAGACAATGCCAATTTGATTTCCCACTGACTATTAATACATGCTCAGAGCAATCAGTTCACACATCGTTGGGGAAAAAACTTGGCAGGAAGCAAAAATGAACTAAAAATTACTTTCTGGGCGTTTTGAAACACTTGTTGAGCTCTACACCCAAGTCATCCTGTGAGTTCAGAAAGCACTTGTGGCCCTGTTAAAGACCAGTAACAATATCGTGTGGTTTAAGAGTTAGTCATTCTAGAGACACACATCCTGTCGAGTGGTTTAAAACACACTCGCAAAACGTCAAGCACCCTCTGGGCTTATGCTTAGCTCAGCACGGCTGAGTCACGACAGCAGGGAGCCACTCAGATAAAGTCGTTTAAAGACATCCTGTCAAACATGACATTTCTTCTGACAGAGGACAGTGAAACCACATCCACCAACAGAAGGAAAAGGCGGATAAGGCCGGTCCCTGGACTGCGGCGGCTTTTCCCTTGCTAGGAAATGTTTGTTTGGCTCAGATGAAGGCAACATGAGGAAGCTAGCTGCTACCGCGGTAACCTGTACCAATGTCAAAGAGGGTTAAACACTGTGCACCTGAAATGCAAACCCTGTGGTAGACTTTATATCTATGGCAGAGGGTACGACCAGCACAGCACCCACGATTCAGTCACGACTCACGAGTCATGGGCTGCGAGAGCCGACTCACTTTGGCCTTCTCGATGACGTTGGCGAACTCCCCAGTCCAGATGAAGCAGTGATGGGGAGTGATCAGGAGGAAGCAGTCTCCGCTGTTCAGGGAAGAGGACCTGGGCTCCACCAGCCTGGTCTGGACATGGCGGCGGCCTGGTTTAACAACAACAAATAAGATTAATTTTAAAAATAAGATAAAATCAAGTATATGTAGAGACACTGGCTTTTTCAGCAAAACAACCATTTCCCACTGAAATATCACATTTCCACAGAAGCACCAGCACTCTCGTTCTTCGCCATCACATGCTCCCTGAAACTTTGAAAAAAGCCCTGAAAAACACATGCCTTGGTCCAACACAATATATACTGGCAAGGACTCTCAAAACAAAGCAAGAATGCTAAGTGTCACTTTAATTATTGGTCCTAATGCGGCTAGGAAGCCGCAACAGCATGGAAGAGCTGGCCAGGAGGACGCTTTAGGGAAGCAACGGCTGAGGCCGAGGGACGTGGCTAAAGCGCTGAAACGGGGGAAAGGGTGCAACTGATGAGTTGCAGTGGAATCTCTCACGCTCAGGTAGTGGGCTAGTTCAAAATGCCAGACCTTCTGGCTTTCATGTGGAACTCCACAGTAACATTTCAAAACAGGCGTTCACCCACGGGAGCACAAATCATGGGTAAGAAAACATAAGGCAGGAGAATCTTCAAGTTTAAGACCAGCAGTAAACCCTTCCAAAACCTCGAGAAGACAATCAAGCAACTGGAGCTTCTTTGTTCCAACTCATTAGGATCTTCCTACTTTTGTAATCAGTTCCTTTCTCCATCACATCCATAAGGTTTCCCACAGTCACCATTCTTAAAGGGCAACGGCTTGACATTACACAGACTGTGCTAGAGAGAGATTGATAACATTCACAGCATGTGCATTACAATACCTAATAAGGGCAGAATCACAATGCCTAATAAGGGCAGAATGGGCCATCATGACTGCAAGTTTCCACCCAATAGAGTAGTAGGCTGTCTAAACACACTTCCAGCAATCTTATCCGATTTGGTTGCTTTGTGGTTAGACCACCTATCATGATATCATTAGGGTTGGTACCCAGAAGTCTCGTCAAACAATACCACAAATATGCAGGGGGGCATAGGCGTATGTCTGGGCAACTCACAGCGTCACGGTTCTTTAGAGTTCATAACCTGCAGAATTTTTGCTGAAGTTTTACCTTTGACCTGCAGGAGCATGAGCTTCTTGTAGGGCACGGCGCTGTTGTTGGACATCTGCTCGGAGATGTTGACGCTGCGCAGGCTGACACTGCTGAAGTTCTCCTTGCTGGCTAGCCCAGCCAGGGCCACCTCCGAGTAGCCCGAGCTCTTATTTACTGTGACGGAACACCAAGTTAAGACTTAGTTGGGCTGAAACAAACACTGAGATAGACAAGGAGAGACACAGACTCTGACCATGATAGGAGTTGGCGTTCATACAAAACAGCTCCATATATCATACATATCGGATTTCGCTAATATATATGTTTTTTAATTACTTCTGACTTAAAAATAAAATGAATACCAAGACTGAAGTTTTGGAAATCAGTCTGAATGTCATCTTTAATCTACCATTAACAGAAGGAATACGGATATTTTATTTGTGAGTAATCACCCTGTGTTGCATACAGAAATAATTCAATAACAAATAATTCTCAATTGTAGGGTTTAGAGATACTTCATAGTCAAAAGGGTAATGAAATTTCTTTAAGCTGCAGAAAGACCACCGACTGATTTTTTGAAATGGCAATGCTTTCTTTGAATGCAAAAAAACTTAAATGTGGGGTATTTCAGGGTATGCAGCCTGGAGGTTCAGATCTTAACTGTTGCACCAAGTACAGACACCTGAACCCATGGAAACGGGAAGCGTTTGAAAGCGGTCTGGTTTGAGTGTCCTCACAATGTGCTTGTGAAACTCACTTATCCACCACACCTGAGTGAACAGGTTACAGTCATCTAAAATCGATCACATGTAGCTATGAAACGCATGGTCAACTATTCGCCACACCTCCTCTCTCAGTGCCTGTTACTCAAGCTGTTAGCTCAGGATAGTCAGCGGTTTCAAAGCCCCCCCATCCCCCCCAAACTGGGATGCTCACTTACTCTTCTCTGCCTTCATCCTCTTGGACTCCAGGACAGCCACATTGAGTCGCTGCTCAGTGTACTCCTGCAGGATGTCCTCGCGGGCCGCCAGCATTCGCAGAGGGTTCCGGGATGCCGGCACATTGCGGGTTGGCCGCACCGCCCTCTTGTGCTCCACCATGGCCGAAGTCAGCCTGCAAGAGCAGTCGGGCGCAGAGAGGTACGAGGGGGTCTGGTCAGCCGGGGAGCCAAGAACACGACCCAGGTGTTTACCCTTGACACAAGTACTTTGGGCCAACTACCCTCCCCCATCTTTCAGACTACATTCTAGTTTGAGAGGAAAAATCCTTATCAGGGATTATGATTATTATGCTAATGTACCTTTGGTCAGGTATGGAGTAATTTGGGGATTAACAAGATTTGATTCCCCGAAAAATTACAGGCAGCCCAGGGCATGGTACAAAGACTGGGAGATAAAGCCTGCGCTTACTTGGGCATCTGAGGGCCAAAGATGGCGTCAAAGTCGTCATCAATATCCACCATCCCCGCCATGTGGGGGAACTCCGCCACACGCCGATAAAACTTGGAGAAGATCTCGTCGTCTAGCCGCATGACCTCCTTGACCGTCTTCCCAGTCACAGTCAGGGTCGTCTCCTGCAGCCCCGCCACTGAGCCACAGGGAAAGGCAGAAAAAGGGGAGAGGCTCAGAGAGGCACAGGTGACGTCGGCAAACGATAGCCTCCGTAAGGGTGGAGGGCATGCGAACCACTCACCTTTACTGTTCAGCCTGCCCAAAAATGACTCCAACTTATCAAGCTTTCTGTCAGACTCCAAGTTCATGTCTGGCCTGGCTTCAATTTCTGCAAGGGAAAAAAAAAAAAAAACCAACCTATAAAAACTTTTAAGCCTATTAAGCTTCAAGGACACCTATGGCTTTTTTATGGGGGAGAAAAATCACATAATTGCCAGGTACATATGTATGGCTCCCGAAAAGGATGATTTTTTCACTTTTTTTAAATGAACTACCAAAAATAAATAAATAAATTCAAACCACAGTTACAAAACAGATCAAACTCACTAGATCGCTGCAAAGGCATTTGGTTTAGATGCATACTATCATGTTAAGTACTTTGATGACCCAAACATTTAAACCAATTGCAACCCCCGCCGCCTCCATAGTGCCACAACCTTGAAACATCGTGTCAAACTACATCAGCTCTCCTAATCAAAAGATGTTTGGGTCTGACCTTCCTGGGGCTTGGAGATGGCAGGTGTGCTGCTCTTGGTTTTGGCAGAGACTGGAGACAGGAGTGGACAGATGGCAGAGGGCGCCGCCAGACCTGAAGGACAACAGGCTTTATCACACCTGACAACAGAGTGAATATTTACAATGCATGAGGATGCCCTCGGCTCAGCATGAGAAAATGGGATTACATCAAAACAACGTTTGGTCGAAGGGTGAACCCTGACCTTTCTTGACCATGCGTGCTGCCACAGTAAACTGGGTCGAGTCGTTGGCTGCCCCTTTGCCCTTAGTCTTCCAGGCCTCCTCACGGGCAGTGATCAGCTGCTTTCTCTCCTCGATGCTCATCTGGGCCTCGAGGCGCTGGACCTCGATCTCCTCTCCCATTCTCTGATTGGAAAAAGAGATGTATCACAGAGGAAAACATCACCTCATACAAGAAACAAAAAAAATAATCTCCAAAACAAACCACAAATATATCAGGACACTTCCCAATAATTATCTGGGTGTTAATAGTGGCTGTTGGTGCCGCCCAGACCGAGCAGGAAGGGCATTCTTAGGGAGGGGGGAGAGGGGGCATTCATGGTACTTTGATTTCACATGTTGAGTGAGGCAGACCAGCAAAATACGCATAGCAAACAAACACACGCACCAATCACAGGGAGAAGAATGTCAGATGCTACTGACCATAGCAGCAGGAGGTACTAGGCAAGGTAGTGCCCAGAAATGTAAACCCATGACATGCACCAATCAAATCACCCAGGACATGGAACCTACGGGAGGTTTTCATGCAGGCGCACTGCACACAGATTCATAGCCTCGCTGCCTCTAACACACACAAACTCAAACACACTGTTGTAGTCGTGCCCTTTGCTCCTCAATGTAATCAACGTTATGGCATGGCTAAACCCTCCGGGGTCACAAAATGTTAAGCGTCTGGCGAATCCGTGCAAGGTACACCTTCCATCTCCAAGGGTGACGCTGGTCCACCTGCAGGGGGCTGGACACTCTAACACTGGGGGGTTTGACCTCCGGTGGGCCGACCTTTGAGGAGGGAGTGGGTGGGGTGACAGGACGGGACAGAGAGGAAGTGAAGTGTGGGTGGAAAAAGAGCTGAGTGAGAAGTCCAGCTGACCTGTATTTACACCTTCCTTGATACCCATGGGATGCCTACACCACAAGCTATAGAAGCTAAGGCTAAGGAGATTCCCCCAAACAGCTGAGAAACTAAAAAAATCTTATATATACACATACATACAACAAAAGGTTTTGGTAAACACATAACATGCCATTTATATCAAACTAAATTGGATCAGACTCAATTGGTAACTACACCTGCAGGCAAGGTATTAGTACACAGTTGCCCTTGTGTGCGAACTGCTCCATGTAAACATACTTTAGTGGTAGTTTTTCCGGGCACAGAGTGAAAAACTGGGTCCTATGAATTTCAAAAAGCTGCAGAGAACAAACATTTCAGAAAGTGGACCTCATAGTAAGTCAGAGAAAGAC
Source organism: Hiodon alosoides (assembly GCA_025775065.1). NCBI lineage: Eukaryota > Metazoa > Chordata > Actinopteri > Hiodontiformes > Hiodontidae > Hiodon > Hiodon alosoides. Next base: position 103,476 of record JAOYSI010018470.1, read on the forward strand.
CTGCTGTAGTGAGCCAGACCAATCAACAACATTCAAGAAAGTGATACAAAATCTAAAAATCGGGGCCAAATGGCACCACAACTTGTGGTTTGGCAAAGCCAACACTGGGGAATGACGTGGAATCTGTCACTATGCATATGGGTGACTGAGGGTGCGGGGGTAGCCACAGCCAAGGATTAAAAAGGCATCTTGACAAATTTGCCTCAAAATCACTGTATGACTCAGGAAATAGTGACAGGGAGTATATAACTGCAATACAGGGAATCAAGGCAAACTGGACAGCCCATGGGCACGTTCTCACCTGATTATTATAAGGATCAACACACTGACCATTGTAGCCAATGGATACGGGTAGTGGAGAGTAGGTGGAGGCATAGACGGGATCCTACAGAATGGTGCAATTGTAGAGTTGGACACATTGTGTGGGGGAAAGAAAGAAACATAGAAATCGAGAATCAAACAGACAAAAGTGGAGTGGACAAACGGGAAATAGAGGATCAAAGGCTCATGCTCCGATTGCTTGTCTCACTGCGTCTTTAAAACAAACTTTATCTAAAGGCTTTCATGAAGAGTGAAGCACCATTTGGAACACCCCTCACACACAAACGCACTCAAACCAAAACATAAATAGCAAGCCATGCAGTTTAGATTCCAGTTCCAATTGTTTTTAGTTTATTATGCATGGGGTTCACAGTGGCCCATACAATCTCCCACTAGGGGGTGCTCCTGAGGAACTGCGGAGAATGGGAGAGCCTCCACAAAAAAGAAATCTTTTTTCTGAAACCAGCGGGATTTCCGAGGGGGTGGGGTGGGGGTGGGGGCTAAGCTTAGTCCGGCTTCGGCATCCCAGGACTCAACCACTCGCGACGGCCGTCACCACAGTGCAAGATCGAAAGAGTTGGACAATAGCCTGAAAACACCGTACTCCGTGGAAGCCCGGGAAACCATTCCCTACAGGCACGGGTGTGCAAGCTTACCCAGAGCTGATCAGAGACAGCAAAGGCGTCAATTATCATTCCTTCGGCCTACAAGTTGAAACAGAGGGAACAGTTTGCAAATGGTGAAGTCAGAAGTGGCAAGCCCCACCGCCCCCACCTACCTACCAAGAGGGTCTCATAGCGGCCTCCTGCGCTTGACCCCAATAAACACCACTCATTCACGCCCTTCTCTTATTTAATAGGAAATGGCACACAAAGCATTCTCCCTCTCAAACTTGTGCTGGCATCTAAAAACGCCCCCCCCCCCCTCTTCTAAATTACTGACACAGACCTTTGCGAACAAATACAATAAATATATAAAACACATGGCTAATACACAGTACATGAAAGAAAAAAAACGTGATTTACACAAATATATTTGCCTGCCCCCCCATGTGGCGGATTCTACAAAAACAGCTCAGAGGGCTTTGTTTACAAAGATGGCCCACAGCATGAAATGGTTAAAACACCAATATTTTATTATGTGACCTTGATTGGTATATTATGTTAATACTATAGATTGTGAAGGAAAAAAAATTTTTTTTAGATTGATTACATTTCTTCGGTTTGGATTGGAGAATTAGGACAACGCCACAGGATTACATTCAGAAGGTAATGCAATTTAACAACTGGCGAAAACGTATACAGTTGCTCGTTGTAAACAAATGAAATGCCAGGGCAACAAGTCACATTGGACCAGAGTGCCGTTGGATTCCTTGGCAATTGATGAAAAGTTAAATACAGTCAAGAAAAAAAACAAATCCTCTCTACACTAGCATAGAATCTTCTCAGAGACTCAAAATGTGTAGTTAAATCATAAAACCTCCACGCATAAATGAGTTGCACCACCAAAAACCTTGCGAGCGTCCATATTCTACAAGAGCCACTGTTTGTATATTTTTTCCTGAAGCTTAACCATTTGAGGTGAAACGGGTATATTGGCATTCAGACCCTATGGGGGGGAATACAATCACAGAAAAAATACCAAAATAGACTTTGAAAATGTGGAATATAAAGACGCTTCTGTTTTCAGAAGACCTTTTTGCCTGTATTGTTGGACAGCTGAATCCCCAACAATCCCATGTCAAAGTCTGTCAAACCGTATATATTTAGTTATGGGCCCAACCTCTATTCAGCTGGAAATATCTGCCTGTGAGACAACAGCAAACTAGTAAAAACGGCACTCTCTTCAGTCTTATCCTATACAGCACCCCCCAGCATTCCACTTGCTCTCTTGAACGTCTATAGAATCACACTTTCCATGCAGAGATTGATAACATATTTATTCCAACTGACAGAATAGAATACAGAGGCAAAGAGAGACAAAAACAAAGAATGTTACATAGAAAATACACAGAAAACATTCTACTAGCAGGAAACGAAAACTGAGAGCAAAGGCCATTACACTACAGGACATACATTGGTTAAAGAAAGTTCTACATGATAGTTATGCACCCTTATAGGACAAACTGATATTTAATACAAATCTTTCTGACCGAGCGGTTCATAGTATAACCATTTTTTCCCTTGTAAACAAGGACACATACGCAAGACAAAATACCTTTTCTACTAATGGGTACAACTGTTGACGATTATTGCGATTATCTTCAGTTGGCCAAAAACTGGATTTAGGTCATTATTGCTTAAGGCCATCACTTGGTCGCTGATATTTTTCAGCTGGGCTTTTATTTTATTTTTTTAAGATGCAAATGTTATATTCTTAAGAGACTAGGAACAAAGCTCTGACATTTTAGTAATGCCATGACAAAAAAAACTTGCAAATTAAAATAACGAAAACCACAGACCAAGAATGAATTGAAAAAGGGAATATTGTTGGTAAGGGAAAATGGATTCCTCTGGGAGAGAAAACTCATGTGGTTCTCGCCTGATGTATAACTGAGTCCCTGTCGAAATACATGACATAATTTGGCTGCCAGATATGGCCGAGACATATTTATCATACTAACGACCCTCAGTAGGGAGAGCTTAGCGACTGCACAAGCAGTGGGTGTGTCCATTTGAATGTGCAGCGGAGATGCCTCAAAAACAAATTGGTGGGATCAATTTGTCCCGCATTCGTTCCTGCAGTGCATCAGAGGCGTGACTGTGGTTGAAACTCGAAGGGGCATGACGTCGGGGCATGACGTCAGGGCATGGGGATACAGCAGGTTGTTTCAATGCTCTGGCATACGTCTGGTGCACCACCGACTCCCTTACAGAGGTGGGGTGGGGAATTCATTTAAATTCATCCGCCATCAGACACAATCAAGGGAAAGGAGAAAAAAAAAAAAAAAAAAAAAAAAAGGCTTTCTAATTGAATGACATACTCTGGAGTCAGAGCACAAACTGCTCGCTGTAAATAATAGATGACTGAAAGGAGACTCAGGAGTAGACAGAAATTTTTTTTTATTTTCAAAAACAAACGAAGATGAAAATTAATCTCTGCTGTCCACTGTTTCCATTTTGCACAGATCAAGGTGTATTTCTTTTTACAAACAAAATACTTAATGTGATATTCTGAGACAATTATGTTTGGAAGTTTTGCTAAAAGAGTTCCTTGTTGATTTATTGTAAGACACGTCACATGAGGTTGCCTGCCTTGCACGGGACTTTGTACTGACAGACAGGCCACAAGTGGACAGAGCAATGCTAATAGCAGCACGTGGCTGGTCCCCAAATCGGTGACCCATGTTCACCGAGGGCCCGTTTGTTTTATGATCAACCATGCTTCCATTTGAATGCGCTTCCTGTGCGTAGAACAAAGGTCCAGGAAAGCACCAAATTCTCTGGCGTAACATGGAGTTTCAAGACAAACAATATTACAGCTAATACTATATATTACGAAGACATTGAAAATTGTTATCCCAAACTGTTCAAAGAAGTGGTGCACAAATTAGTGGGCGTCGTTTATGGGTCGGGGAGGCGGGGCCTTGCATGCTAGACCCCGTTAAATTCGCACAGCTACAGGTCAGTTATCTTTAGCTGGTTGGGATGAGCAGTTCATTCAGTTTTAGCATGCCTGTTAACGGGGGCGTTGCGGCAGGTCAGGTTACCTTCTTCTTGAAGCTCTGCTCTACCTCCCATAGCTGGGTGTGCCGCTGGGTCACAGCCCCGCCCACCACCTCCTGCTTTTTGTTGATCCTGTTCCTCCAGTCCTCCTCCCCGCTCTTCTTCAGCAGGGCCAGCCTAAGAAGAAAGAAGACGGCCCTCAGTCTGCACCCTGGGCTGTTTACACATGTAAACATGTGCACAGACACATGCAGACGCAATTATCAATCACAAACACAGATCTATGCTCACTCTCTCTCTCTTGTCCCGTCACACACAAACAAATGCAATACTTTGTCAGTCACAGATACACACAATCACCGGTCTCTCACACAGAAACAAACGTAATGCTCACTCTCTGGTCACACACACAAAACACATACCTTCTCTGTCCCATTCATATAGGCAAATATACACAGACACAGAAAATGTGGACCCTTTCATTCACCCTCTCACACACATGTAGATGCTATGACAAGCCAACACTCTGCCGTTCCTATTTTCTACAGAATACGCGCAAAAAACACACTGTGCAGCAGTCCTATGCAGAGCTAGACGTGGCTGAGCAGTAAAACTAATACCATGGACAGTGGGGGGGGGCATTCAATCATCTGCTGGCACAATGGTTTAAGTATCTACCTTGAGAGGTTGTGGATTCGACACCCAGCTGAGCTCAGAGTAACTTTCCCCTCCTCGGGGACATAACCCAGAGTGCTAAACACCTTACAAACTGCTGTTCTTATACATACATCTTCACAACATATGTATACTGGTTTCATTTATACACTCAAATTGGTTGCCCATACGACAAGAACAATGTGTGTAAATTTGACCTTTGATAGTAAGGATTCAGAGGGCTTTCAAGTCAAGCCTCAGATTCCTAATCAGCTCATAGCCGTAACATCACCTCGATAACCACTTTGTAACAAAACAAACCCATTATTCAAGCTAAAACAAAAACAGTAGTCAACTCCACTATTGCCCAACAGTAGTATTTAACCATGAATATCAATGAAGTCCAAAACGGCTGTAGATCAACCTGCAGCACTGAGAGGATCTAGTAAAGAACACAGGAACACATTGTGCCCCTGCCTGGACCGACCGTTTCCACATCGGCTTTGCGATGAGCGAAACAGTCCAGAGAACCAAGGGGGCAAAGGGCTAGCGGCCGCCTGACAACAAACCCCCCACACTCCCTCCCCTGACCACCACCCCGGTGTACTGACACCCAGCTAAGACATGTCAAAATGTTTGACCACGTGCATTGCGACCGGTTTAGAACCTTGTCTGTCCTTGTCTGACCAGGCGACACGACGCGCTGCAGACAACACAGCCATAACAATTTCACCCCGTTCTTTAGAACCCCCTTTCCACATGGGACTGTGAATGTTCACCATAAAATTTCCCATTTAAAAAAAAATAAGTAAAGAAAGAAATATTCCAATTCATTAGCAACTAACGCTAACACAAACACTCGCATGGGATATGCACTTATCGTTGCAGAATCTGGTCCATTGAGTTCACATTTCACCCATGCACTCCAGTAGTAAAAAATAAAAACACATTTTCACAGGTTTATCAAACACAAAGGGCAGCTTCCTTTTCACACCCCTGGAGACTAAATTAAAGATTCAAATGAGGGCTGTGAGCCTGCCTGGCCCCCCCCCTTCTGCCTTAATGCACCGGCAGCTGGGAGACAACCTAGTTTTCTCCCTGCTACAAAGGGAAGGAGATCACGCCACTCCCGCGGTCATCTCCCTGGATGCCCAGTTCGGACTCGCAACCTACATCCCACAATGAGAATCAAGGTGAGCCTGACCCACCTGCAGGGACTACACTGGTTCTTTCCATTTCTCTAAGCATTCAAGGTATCAAAAAATAAGGTCGCTACTTTGCACATCAAAGACCAGCTGAAGGAAAAAAAATTGTGCAAAAAAATAAAAATAAAACAGAGCTGTGTATTCAAGTTGTTATTCAAGGGCAGGAAGAAAGAAAACCACAGTAATATCCCTAGCTACTTTCATCACAGCACGTGCCACACAAAGCTTTAATTTGCAGCACTAATAGAGAGAGTGCCCCATAGTTAAGTCATCGTGCAGTGAAGCAAACATACACACTAAGGGCTAATCTCCGTTTCCAATTCACACAAGGCTGGTTGAGAACGTGATGTGCATGAGGAAATGTCAAACGGTCGACTCCGCTGGCTCTCACCGCTCCTTGATGGACATCTGCCGCGCGGACATTGCGTCGGTGGCTTCTTCCCCCTGGTCAGCCTGGCTCTCCTGGGCGGGCTTCGGGGGCCCGCAGTGGCCGGTGTCCTCGCCGGGCTCCGGGGAACAGTGGCGGTGGGGCGGCGAGCGGGGAGCGGCAAAGATGCTGCTGCTCGTTGCATTCAGCTCCGGCAGCTCTGTGCAGACGCAGGCACACACAGAGGCGCGCGCGCGCACACACACACACACACACACACACACACACACACACACACACACAGGATGCCGTCAGGAGAGCCCCAGCGCAATCAATAACCGGCAGACGGCGACCGTGACGCTGGCAGACTCTCACTGCGCACAGTGCATTGTTCGCAGGCTTGCTGGGGTTTGAAGGCGAGTCTAATCGGCGACAGAGACGTTCACAGCCCAAAAGCCCCCCCCTCCCCTCCCCTCCACACGGTTACAAGCTGCCCACAGTAACCCGGGCCCAGCTGACACCAAACAAGGAACTCATTGTCCCTCCTACTCTACTTCCTGGGCAAACTGGATGTTAACTGTCCTCTCCGGTTAAAACGTACCTCTGGATCGTTTTTTTTGCCCTTAAATGTCTCAGTACAATAATACTGAAAGACGCCAAAAAAAAAAGAAAAGAAAGTGAAACAGGAAACCCATATATTCTGTATTGCTAAATAAAGGGGGAAGTCATTAACCACAGACTAAATGAACAGTAACACAGAAAACAGGAAACATTTTCGTGGCAGATCCACGAACAGAGCTGAGAATAGGGGTCACTTAACTAGGTCTTTCTCACACTCATTAATACGTTAAAAATTCTATAAAAAGTCACCGTGAATAATTAAAATAAATTAATAATTAAAAAAAAAAAAAAAAAAAAAAAAAAGACTTCAAACAGACTGGTTTTAAAAAGAGCAGAAGAGATAAGAATGGCCAATACACCTAAACCACCTTATCACAGACACCATCTCCGTGCCCCTACCTGGGATGACATCCTGGGACAGGCGAACGCTCCCTGACAGGCCACCCTGGTACTCCCGCCTCTCCTGAAAGACAGCTCTCTGCAGGGCCGACTCCGGGGGGCTCCGACCAAGAGTGCGGGACTCCCGATCCCATTGGGGCTGGGGCTGGGCCACCTGGCGGACGTCCCCTTCTGGGGATTGGAGCTTTCTCTTGTTACTGCCACCCTCCTCTTCACGGAGCTGTGCAGCCCCTGGGTAGCCGTCAACCTGCCGGCACTGCTGCTCTGGGGACTCCGGGGAGCGAGGCTCGGCGTCTGTTCCCTCGCTTAGACTGTGGTACCTGGAGACTACCCGCTCTTGGCGACCGGGCATGGGTGCTGCCACGGTCGCCAAAGGGGCTGGCTGAAGTTCGGCAGGGCCCGCCGTCACCGCCACCATCGTCTTGACCATGGATGCAGATAGCGGCACAAGCTTGGCCCCTCCTCCATTTTGGAGCTGCCGGGGGGGGGGGGGGGGGGCGGGTTAGACAACCGGGGTCACACAAAGGTATGCCCGTACGCAGAGTGTGAAGTGGCCCAGGGGTGAAATTTTGTCGTGTACCCCCACACATCGGGAGAG
>JAOYSI010018471.1:0-12174 GCA_025775065.1 Hiodon alosoides
CACACACACACACACACACACACACACACACACACACACACACACACACACACACACACACACACACACACACGATGTTTACAAATGAGCATAAGCATTTACCCCTATCAGAACATAAGTTGTGCAACAGGTCATATCACTTTCTGTTTAAAACAGAAGCACAGAAGCAATCAGATTATATTAAACAATCCCAATAGATACCCATACAGTACCAATATTATAAATGTAAAAAGCACAAAGCAAGTCATAACCCAATAAAGGCATGATTCTCTAGATGCTAACTGAAGACCAGTCGAAACCAAAGTTTGGCTACGTTCAGCTATAACCCACATTGGGCATTCAGTGATGGCGTTTTAATACAAGAATATAGATAGATAGTGAAATCTGCAGAATATACCATGGGGCAGTGGCGTTCAACGTTAGAAGAGTCAAGTTTCTGTAGTTTCGTTTGACTTTAAGAGTAGAAACTTCATAGAAACTGTCTAATCCATGCTGTCCACATCACACTACTACAGCTTTCGACACACTTCAAAAAATGAATTGGTACATCCACTTGTACAAAACATTACCATAAAATAAAAATCTCATTTCGGGGAACCGATCGTGCAGATTTTAACCTTGCTTCTGCACCATTGGCCTGTGATCACTCTGTGCTTTCGAGGGGTTGGCTGCTCGTGTTGCCAATCACTTAAGAAATGGCTAAAATGGCTGAGGCAGAAGCTGAGGTAGAAGTCAGCAAAGAAAAAAGGTCAAAGAAGAAGAGACAGAGGGTGGGGTTAGGGTTTCCCTTGACGCTGCACACACTCCGGTCATGGGAACCCTGAAGGGCCCGCCCCCGACTCAGAGAAACATCCCAAGCGGCAAATGTAAACACGTCTCAGACCAGATCCCTGCAAAACGACTAGCAAATACATAACGTTCTCGCACTGCCGTGGCAACCCCTGAGGAAGGCTATGCCTTGAACGGGGCCTCACTGGAATGAGATTCTGTGAAAGAGGCTGGTCCTGGGTTGGAGGAAGAGGTTCTAGTTTGACACAGGAATGCATGGGAAAGATTAATAATAAATTAAACTCAGCTGGGCCGCATACGGAGGGTTTCTCCTGTCAAAATATGAGAAATAAACGCAACCCTTGTGTGTCGCTATGATTTTTAAACTTCAGATCTTCGATTTGGCAAACCTTGGAGGCACCCAGGTTCACAACATGATGCAAGGATAACCGAGACCCCCTAAAAGCCCAGGCCCCTTCGAGAACCACACAGCAGCTGGTCTGAGCACCAGCAATGGGGCAGATGTGGGGTCCCAGTAGCCATAACCACAGAACAGTTTAACATGATGACGAGATGCTAATCTCCCACCATTGTGCCCCCGGCCGCCCTCCGGACAATAATGTAACAGCGCGCTGAGTGAATGTGAGAGAGGGAGTGGCGGACTGCGTGTGAAACTGACAAGGCTGCGGTAGTCGACTCAAACGTGTGTCGGTGGGTGCTTATGTACACGCACAAACACACACACACAGACTTCCTCCAGGCTCAGCACATGTGTATCTTTATATTTCAGTTCCCACAGCGGTCCAATTTCAGGCAAGGCTGACAAATCTCAGCACCCAAAGCAAAAAAAACAAAAAACAAACACATGGCCCCTCCTCCTCTCAGCCAGTTTTTCCCACACAGAGTCTCCTTCTCCCCCTACTTAAGTCGAGCAGGAAAGACCTGACAACACTTCTGTTGGGAAAAATCGTATTAAGCGTGAACCAAAATCATCACTGTTTCTCTACCATGAGAACAAGAAATCCCCTTTCCCCCCCTCAAAATTTTCAGGTTTGCTTAATAATAAAAGAAGCCTTTTAGAAAGCTGTAATTTCTTATCTCATTTTATTTTTACACACCAGTCCTTGGGGAGCCTCTGAACCTGGACATTTCCGCATGTGTGGTCTTTACCCACCTTCACCAAAAAAAGAAAAAGTCCCAAAAGTATACTGAGAAATGTATATAAAATCCAAACAAGAGCTCTCCCTTCATCCCAAAATAAGGGCCCTCAAGGAACGCTTGTTGTGAAAAACAAGGTAAGCTTTGGGCCGTTTCACTCTTTTTTAAACGATCAGCGGGATTAAAGACACACTGTCGGAAATTCCTAAAAAGCAAAAAAATAAAAAAGTTGCCAGCTAAGAAAAACTGCACTCTTATTTCGCACTAAACTGGACTGAAAAACAATGTTAGATTCAGCCTGCGGTTCAAATCAGCTGCAGTACAGTGCCGTGATGTCGGTCGCCGCTAGGTCCGATGGAGCCGCTTGCAGACCCAGCGACCGTGAAAGTTAATAGCATTCGTTTGCGCTTCGTTCAGACAAAAAGGCTGCAGCGTGTCAAATTCAAAGCGGCTGAGGTAAACAAATTACCGGCACAACCAAGTGCCAGAGCTCAACTTCAAAACGGTCTGCGATGCAACCTACATTCAAACAACACGGAGGGGGAAGGAGAAAAAAAACTGAATCGAGGGTTCATACCTCCGTGATGCCCGTCAAACGAGGATAGGAACTGTGTTCAGAACACAGTTAACAAGACAGCTGGGGTCCACTAAGTGTCCAAACACAAAGACCACAACGGGCAGAAAACACAGAGAGAGATGTGAGTGAAGGCTGCCTGTTCCCCTGGCGAAGGGGTGGTGGAAGGGCAGGACTGAGGTAAGGTGTACAAGCTCTATAAATGTGCAAGTCTGGTCGTGTTATCTGTGACCGACCGACACCCAAGGTCATACGGCCATAGACCTCATTTAAGGTAGTGTATTAGTAGGGACAAACGCATGGCAAGGCCCGGGGATCCAGGCAAAAGGGGCAGCACTGTAAAAGGCAGCCAGCCAGCCCTGGAGCTAATGGCTCCAGCTCCCAGTTTAGAGCGATAAGCATAGCCAGTGCCCTCACAACGTTCCCATCCGATCACTAGCCTCATACACGTCGAACCAGTTCGGACACACACTGTGACATTACGATATTAAATCCATCTAAGTTTTAAGTTAAACCGATTGTTAAGTGAAACAATCCCCCCCAACATACACAGACAACGCCAGGTGAATGTAAAACAAAGGTTTCCCATCACCAGTTCTCTAAATGTTTTGTCTTAGGAACTGTGCCCTTTCCAGTCCACGGGTCCACTTTAAAATGGCACCGCACTGGGAATTTCTACAACAAGCAACAAGCTTCCGAGCACCACGCGGGCGTTGACAAAATCAGCAGTATCACCTGGTCAAGCAACATTAGCAGTATCACCTGGGCAAGCAACATAGCGAATCACCTAGGAGACTGGTTTACACAGCAAGGTGCACACACAGTGTAAGTGCATTTAATTGTGCATAACAGGACCTCCAAGTATAGACAACTGTACACCATTCAGCCAACTTCAGCGCAGCCCAGCTCATGGACATTTGTCCAGGGTAACGCAAGCGGTCTAACTAAACACAACAGACCCTCTAAATGCCCATGTCAACTTGACAGGGACCCAATAGTCTCCACTTTAGGTCTGGCGTCAATAATCATAGATGCAAACCAGTTTTGCTTAAATAGGGAGGCATTATGGGAAACTTTTCTTAACGTTATCCGTCCAGGTAGACTTGTTTTACGGAGAGATGGAACATGGTGGGAGAGTAAGGGCCTAGTTCACCTATTCATTATAGGACTTACAGACTGCCATGAATGCCAACCTCGCCATGGCTATTAAAATTTGGCTTTCCGTAATGCATTTGTATTTGGCCTTCCGTAATGCATTTGCATTTGGTCTGCAGTCCAAATATTAACAGGCTCTTTAAGGCTCTACACCTCCCGATGAGAACGGGTATGACAACTGCGAGAGGAAAGTATATTACATGTTTGTATTAAGAAAATATACAAATACAAGAAACTGAGAATTAACCTAAGATGCAACGATTGGCTAAATAACCATTGGGTCTATCCAGTTTTTTAAACCACTGTATCGCTGCATACCAAATTTGTGCCGCTATTATGCGTCATGGCCATCTTCACTTTACATTCAGCTCTGAAACATTTAGTTGTTTTAGATTTAAGAGTATGAAAGAACATTAGAGACTTACAGCTAATCGCGTAGGGTTCTTCGATTCCACTTCTGTGGAATTTTTTGACTTCTGTTCTGCGTTTCCTCTGCTGCTGTGCTCAGGTAGTTGAGCCGCACTTCTGGTGCCCTTGGTTTTCCTGTTTCCCGGCCCCTGGTGCACAATGTTGAGCAGATGAAGCGTACTTTCATGTTCACGGTCCGAATTCTCATCCTGACTACGCTGAAAGCGGCTCTCGCACGTCGAATGGTGCTTTCGGCACAACTCTATCCGGGCACGTAAGCGTTCCACTATTGCACTGTGTAGCTGCGGGACGGCCGACCCTCTTGTGGCCGGGATTGGCCTGTTTAACGCACCTGGAAACGAACCTGCCATGTCGACGCTCAACATGGGCAGAAATCCGCCCGCTGTGGGCTGCGGGAGAGCGGCGTCCCCCATGCTCATAACAACCGCTCTACTCTGAAGAGCAAATTATGAATTATTTTTTAAGAGATCACAAGGACATATTTCTACATACTTATCTAGGTACGCGTTGAAACACAAGGTAGTCTAGAGAAATACCTGCCAAACTTAAACATTCATACCTAAATCTCAACAGCTGTATTTTTTTTTTCCTTCAGAAAATATTTCTATACGTCCCATTCCATCCACGTAGAATTAAATTTGTTACAACGAACAACATCTATAAAAAATATCCGTTCACTTAATCCAACAAACTTCCAGCAGCTTTGACGGCAGTTCAGTTTTATCGTTGCTTGTTATTCCATACCATCAACACTGACCCGGTATAGAAGAGCTATTTTGTCGGCAAGTTTTAAAAAGACACGAAACGACGAAGAGCCCCATAAACTATTTGGCTGTCTATACACCCGTCGTCAAACGCTCATCGGAACACTACCACCTCAGTTCTCAGGATTTGCGAACACATTTGAAAAATCAGTTTCTGAGGCATAAGAATTGCACAGAAACTAGGAAGATCCACCGCGACGGATGATCCTTGAATGTCGCCAAATTTGCCGCCACACCTTAGAGATTACAGAATAAGAGACGAAACAGCGCAACTCTGAAAACGCTGGAATACGACAGAAAATTACCCCGCTTCCGTACCCCCACGAAAATGAGGTGGATTGGAAGAGGAACAGACGTCCATTGGCAAACTCTAGTGGAAATTGAAAGAAATTGCACCAATAAATATAAATGTGTGCAGGGACAGGAAGGGAGCCTCCTTGTGATTCCTGAGAAATGTACTGGATTTATAACTAGAATCAGAAATGTCCTTTCCGGCCACTCAGTCCGTGCTGGTAGAATAGGTTGACCGGTCATTAAATAAATAAATAAAAATGTATTAAAAGAGTTATTCTCGACTAGTTATACGTTATCCTTATTCATTGATACAGTTCAGTAACACACCAAGCAAGGCAAATAATCAAATAAATGTATTTCATATTAAATCACGTATAGATGTTTTAAAGCATGCATATCAGCACCCTGGTGGTTCAGTTAAATGATATGGGATTCCAGTATGTTATTGGTTGCAGAGCCAAACACTCAATTTAGTAATTCTACCCAAAACTTTGTTCATTAAAATGTGTATTAAGGCATCAAGTTGTCGTACTTCTTTAGGTTTATGCGTATTGACAAAGGGCGATTGGTGTTGGGCCTAGTGGAGAAGGGAAGAAAAGCGCACAGCAGAAAAGTGGGTGACTTGTGATACAATAGTTAAGTAAATGAGTTCCCTCCATTCAGCCAGGGGTCTACTCTCACAGCCATACCCTGTTCATCCTTTGCACATTACATTTTCATCAAACAGGTTTGAGTGGGACTTTAAACGCTTACCTTAGATTATTTGCCTTGACAGAAATAGTAACAGAAGCTTTAGAAGATTATTTTTAATGTATGCTTGTACGATTTCATACTTCAGGTATTACATATGTTTGTGTGTGTCTGTGTCTGGGTGTTTGTGTGTCTCTGTCTCCTGCCCTGGGACAGACTGGTGTCCGGTTCTTGGTGTTCCCTTCCTCTCACCCTGTGTCTGGGTGTTTGTGTGTCTCTGTCTCCTGCCCTGAGACAGACTGGTGTCCGGTTCTTGGTGTTCCCTTCCTCTCACCCTGTGTCTACCGGCTTAGGCTGCGGTGCTCATTGACCCTGAATTTGATAAACAGTTAAAGGATTCCCTGAAAAAATGTCAGTGCATTTCCACTGGTCAAGCTATTGCTATGAATGGGATGATTTTATCATTTTTAATATGTAGTTTGCTTATTATTGTTATGGTTTGGTTTTTTAGCTCAGATGTTGTTATTTTCTTAAAATGAATCCATTTTTAAACATGAACATTTCCTTATAACTCAACATCATTTACACTGTGCCAGTGAGAAAGGCAGGTAATGAACGAAATGGGTAAACTATAAGATATGTTAAAAGACTACCTCCGTTAAATGGCAGCATTTAATTAATATATTAATACTAATAATAATAATATAAAAAATGTTAACAGATTACTGGTTGGTATCTGGTCATTGTACATTTTACATTTTAATCATTTAGTAGACAAGTACAAAAGTGCCGTAGTTTAGGGGTTAATGTGCAATAATAAACTGAGCTACCTTGCCTTAATGACAACCACTGTGAGAAGGTAGAAAGACTAATGCTACAAAGGAGATAACATGACATCAATAAACATGCATAAATTATTCGTACACCTTAAAAGCATGATAATCTAAGTATAATCCTGCGTAATTTATGCATAAACATCAAGAGCAACCAAACCTAAGAATCAACAATCACAAAAATAGCAATCAGTTCCTATTGATTGGGAGGGGGGGGGGGGGCTTAGGTGTGAGGTATTGTCAGAAGAGGTACGTATTCACTAGACCTGAGATTGTCTGAAGTTCTCAGGAAGGACGTCCCACCATTTCGGTGCAAGTGAGGAGAAGAGTCGACTGGACAATGATATGGGAGGGCCCGCTAGTTACCCTGCAAGGATCTTGTGGGTATGTAACCCAAGATAGGAGCTGATCCGCTGGTAGTTTGGTGAGTGAGGATGAGGACATTGTGGTGGATCCGAGCAGCAACAGGGAGCCAGTGGAGTTTGGAGAGGAGAACTTCTTATTCCATCATGGGTGAACTTCCTTTGATTGCAGACCACCCGAGCAGCAGCGATCTTAATTAGCTGGAGAGGTCTGGTCGAGGAAGTTGGCAAGCCAGCCAGTAGTGAATTGCAGTGGTCCAGGAATGACATCACCAGTGTCTGGACCAGGAGCTGTGTAGATAGGTCAGTGAGGAAAGGACGGATCCTCCTGATGTAATATGCAGGATCGAGTTACATGTTTTTCCCTTTGGCTCAGATCATCATATTAGGGGATGCACAACAATAAAATGTAATAGTATGGAAACTATCTCCAGCATTCATAGAGATTAATAATTGCTTTATCCTCCAGATATCTATCCTTTTCCCCGAGTTTTCTTTTGAATCTTAAAACCAAACTCAGGATTATTGGTTTCAGTTGAACAGTCGATCTTCAAAACCCCTACGGAAAAAAACAGCTGAAAGGTTTTTAAATTCTTTAAAATTATCACTCAAGTTTCTTTTGAGAATCTTCAAATTCCCCTTTCCCCCCACAGTATTTGGATTGTTGACCTGTCCCATAGCTGCCTGTTGGGCTGAATAAATTCTCTCAATGGACAGTAGATGGCGCAGACGTCTGTCCTTTAGCAGGCAAAGGGACACTTCTTTTCATGGGATGGGTCATTCTCCGGTCCACAATCGGTGGGTTGAAGCTCTTAAAAACATCCTAATATTATAGAATGATGTGAGCTGGTGGCCATAAACGTACACATTTAAATACCTTATAAAGGAAAAGGAAATTCGAACAATGTCAATGTTGACATTTAGAGTATTTAAACATTTTATCCTGTAGTATGGCCTTTCAGTTAGCATCCCTTTTTAAAAATAGCATTATCCTTGGTGATTATATGCACTTAGACACAGGTTTTTTAGTCACACGTTGTGTGTGTGTTTGTGTGTCATATATATATATATATATATATATATATGGCGCAATGGCCTTACTGCGAATATAGGTTGTCGAACTCCTGTTTATAGTTCTGTCATCTTAACCGTCTCAATCTCAATCTCAATATTGTCAACCGTACCAATATTTCGTTCTTTTCCTTATATAGCCCAAAATAATAATAATAGTAGTTGTAATAATATTATAATAATCATATTATTGTTAATATGAGTCTTCCTGATTAAATCAGGGCGGTTGGGCCACTTCCTGTCTAGGCTGTATTTTAGTTCATAGATCCCAAACGTTCGTCCTTCTCTTATATCAATTTATGGAAACCACGACTGTAAGATCCGCGTGTACTTGGTTTTATCGACTTCCCTATGCTTCAACGTCGCTATTCTCTTGAGAACAAGGAAAGCCGGTTGTGATTTTGGTGTTCTGGTTATTGTACTCATGTTGCCTTTCTGGTCGTATTCACTTGGTCTATATCGTTCTGTTTATTATTAAAACGCTAAATTATTTAAATGTAAAAGATTAAAAGATTAAAAGATGCCAAGAAAATAACCGAATCAAAACATACCAAGATGAGATCATATTCCAATCTATGCAGCATATATATACAATATGTAGCTACATTTCCACCAATTTCACCTTGAGTTCAAAAACAAAAGGAAACAGCAGCACTAGGAGCGCGCTGACCCATGTTGGGTGCATTCCAGGCTGGCTGGTAGGCTTGAGGTCGGTAAACAAAACTGTTTGCTGCACCTTGCATTAAATTATTATAAAATACCTTAACCATCGTAGCGCCATGCTGGAATGGAACTGCAGCACCATGTGGTGAGGGCTGGCCTCCGTGGAGTTAGGAACCAGCAACCCGAGAGGGTTAGGAAACAGAGTCATATTCAGAGGGTCATATTAACATTTCTGCTAATTTGGCACCCAAAATGAAAAATAAACAACACAACTTGCCTCTATTTTTTGGAGCCACTGCGGGAAATTGAGGAGTTGAGAAAGGCTCAGTGGTTGAGAGTAGGTGGTCTGGCGGTTTGTACACACCTGTCAAGCATGTTTAGAGAGAGAGATACACAGTCTGAGGAAGCGGATTAGACATTTCCTGTGCAACATAGAGCTTCAGAGGGAGGCTGTTCCCACAGGCACCCCTACGTCACAAAGTTATCCTTTCTACTGTAGTTGAAAGGAATAATTTTGAACTCAGTGTAGTTTCGTCTGTCTTTTTTTTTGTTCTTTAAATCCATATGCCTTACTTTCCCTTAACAGGAGGTAAAAAGAAAGGTGACACATCCTGATTCCCCCCCGACTCTTGGCTTTACTTTTACAGGAGAAAGACACTCTTTCTGACAGGGAGATAAAACCTAAAGCAACGAACGTTTATAAAAACTCTGACGCTGCCAGTTACAGATTAGGGGCATAATTACCTGCAAAGCCGGTCCTGACCTCCCTGGGGCCCTAAGCAAAATTCTGCTAAGGGGCCCCCCTACCTGACCCGTGAACCATGTAAACCATTTGCGAGGGGGAGGCGGGGCCCTTGCGTAATTTGCGGGGCCCTACGCAGCTTGCGTAGTGAGTGCATAGGGCCGCCCGGCTTGGATTACCTATTTATATCACTACTCCAGCACTGCTTTCCCTTATGACTTTTGACAACCACCATGCTGGGAGAAGCTTAGGTCAGCTGGTGTGTGGATTGTGGAGAGGGATAGCAGATGCCTGGTTGGCTTGCCTTTGAATAGTGTTCCGTTTCTGTCCCCACTGTATGGTGCTTTAAAGAGTGACACGTTTTTTCCCCTCACTGTTTGCAGGCATGGTAGTTCAAAGAGCGGTCTGTTTTTGGCCCCGAGGTTGCAGGTGTGGTTGTTCAAAGAGTTGCCTGTTGTTGCAGGGATGGTAGTTTAAAGAGTTGCCTGTTGTTGCAGGTACGGTGGTTGAAAAGAAGGCCAGTGGAGGTGATTACTATAGTTACAGTTACTATAGATAAACAAACCACCAAACGAGTCCAAACGAACCAGAAGAATAGGACGCCAGATAAGCTTTCATGGCGATACTTTTTAACACTCCTTAAAACTCTTAAATCCTTAAAACAAGACGAACACACTGTAAACTTTCAGTGTCCATACAATGCACTGTTTATTAACCACCCACAATTATTCTTAATATATCAGGTATAAGAAAATCAGGGGTATCCCAAAAGTACCAGTTTTCACCATTTCCATGAACGCTGTTTCGGCATATTGCTTCACAAAAACAAAATGCCGAGTATAAATTAGCATTAGTCAAGCCACGTTGTTTTTGTTTTGTTTTCTTGCATTTTTATAATGGTAAAATACATAAATTAATAAATTAAGTCACTAACTTTCCACAACTGAAAAAAACCTTTACAGTGGCAATAAAAGAACAGTAAAAATGTACACCACTCAAATGACAGGTTTTAGTAAAACATTTAGGAACACACTTGCTGTCGACGAGCTTTTTTTCGTTCTGCTCAGACAGCCCGTCATTAGACATTAGACACAAAGGGACAGAGCTGGACACACGGACAAGACCTACCACAGCACATCCATTCATTTACTTGTCTACCCAGAAAACAAATCCTGTATCACTTTTATTTCACAAAGTCTTTTTAAACAGTTCAATAATTCAATAGTTTTGGCATAACCCCGTTAACCTGTAAGTGCCATGACATTACCGCATCTTTCCTAACACACAATATTTGTGTGCGTATATATGTGTGTGTTGTGTGTTAGCTAGGACGGAACACAGCACTAAATGCCAGATTTAGAACTATGATAGCCCTGTGCAATGTTAAAAGTGAGGAAGATCGTTCAAGTCTTGTAAGAATGGCTTATAATTTGCATCATTTTTTTTTTTGTTTGTTGTTGTTTCCTTATTGTGGGGTACATGTAGGCTACATTGTTATGAACTCCAGTAAGTAAACCAGTAAAGCTGCTCCCGTCCTGTGTCTAAAAGCGAACCATAGTTAATTTGTGTCGCAGGCCTACTGCCGTGCAATAATATGGCTCTGTTAAATATCAGAAAGCGACATTCAAATAATTAGTCTTGGTCTCCTCTGCGCAACCCTTATTTTGCGCACAAATGAGTATCAAGAATAGGGTTAAGAGAGCTCTTATAACAAACAAACATTGCTTTGCGTGTTCAAACACCACTTAGAAATCTTGAACCTGATTCAATAAATAACAGTGCATAACAAATTAAGACAAAATTGAAACCGTCATTGCGTATATTTCCCGTGAGCTGAATAAAAGTAAAACACAAAAATGTGGCCTGTAAACTATTTATGTGCAACTTTCTGCACAAAACGGTTTGTGTAGATGTTTTTCGAGAAGCAAGGTTAGGGAAATACAAGTTCCCACTAGACAATCTGGGCTTTTGCAAAAACATTATTTAATGTGTTGTTAATATAACCAGAGTAGGCCTATTGAATTTAGCATAGGACACTGATAGGATACATGTATATACGTATATTGAGAACATATACTCAATACTTTGCTTAGAAAGACCCTGTGCAGTCAGAATTTTTATTTCTCATTGATTTTTTTGATGAAAAAAATGTAATTCAATATTAAATATGTAGGACATAAGGAGGTAAATGTTATGTATTATATACATTCCAAGAATTAGGCTGAACAAAAGTAAACAAAATTTTCATTAATTGAACCTTATCACTTTAGCATATAGGCTTAGAAAGGATGAGAGGCAATCAAAGTTTGCAGTTTTCTGAAATGGACAACGGAACAACTGAACAAGTAATGCAATGGCAGTGGGATGGGAGAAAGATCTAGAAGGGAATGGTTACAATAGCCTAACAGCTAGCTAAAATGGCCTCACTAGCCTCATGGCAGGCTACAATGGAATCACTAGCCTCATGGCAGGCTACAATGGAATCACTAGCCTCATGGCAGGCTACAATGGAATCACTAGCCTCATGACAGGCTACAATGGAATCACTAGCCTCATGACAGGCTACAATGGAATCACTAGCCTCATGGCAGGCAACAATGGAATCACTAGCCTCATGGCAGGCTACAATGGAATCACTAGCCTCATGGCAGGCTACAATGGAATCACTAGC
>JAOYSI010018471.1:12274-29897 GCA_025775065.1 Hiodon alosoides
CATGGCAGGCTACAATGGAATCACTAGCCTCATGACAGGCTACAATGGAATCACTAGCCTCATGACAGGCTACAATGAAATCACTAGCCTTATGGCTACCTAACAAAGATGGGGACCTATTAGGGGTGGATGCAAGGTGCAGAAACAAAGAAAGCCACACAGAGTTGCTAGTATTGACATCTGTAAAATCTAAACTAGTTTATATGCCTGTGTTTTGAGATTAGTGGAACAAACCAAAATCACTGCACAGGGTCTTTCAAGGCATCTGTGGGAATTTGGAACCAAACAGCGATTAACAAATTTATCCTAGTGTAATTTTGGCTGTGGCCCTTTCAAGACACTATATGTGTGTAATGGATCGATATGGCCTTAATATGTGGGAATGGGCTCTCTCAAATGGACTAATTCGGATATTAAGATAAAAATCCGAACTGGCAATAAAAGACCAATAAAAAAGTTAATTTATCCATTTTTGCTGTATAACTTAGGATATAGAGATGGATGTTTACCTTCAATTAATAACTACCTAACTTTAATATGTATGCGTGTGTGTTTTCATATAAAAGAGTAAATGCATCTTCTTATGTTTACATACAAAAAGACAAAGTGCAACTCATTTAGTAGTGTAAACTGACAGCAACAAATGTTATTGTGGTGGTCCTAAGTCCGCTGTCCTAAATATGCCAATGCATCAGAGAGAGAAAAATGTCACCAAGGTCCTCTGCTGAATATGTTCTACCAGTAAAACTGACATGGATGTCCCACTGTTAGCAATGTGACAGGCCTGTTGTTGATCTGCTGGCCAGGCAGGTGAAGGCTGTCCTCCCCAGTCCCTAAATTTGATCATTCAGAATACGCAGCGACCTCTTGCCATCAGCCTTCAGCTGCTGAGCACACCCTAAACCAATCACATGAACGTGCAGGAACAAGGACCTGGCTTTTACAATTCTACCCTGAAGGTTTATGACCTAAAACCTTTCGATGTACTTTAACTAATACTGGATACTACCATGCATACTAAATGAGCGTTTGTGTGTGTTTGAGCTTGTGTGTGTGTGTGTTTAAAAAAATATATATATATTTCTCCTTTATTATACCATTCTTCAGACAGGACAGAAAGTTGGCCCTGAAATCAAAGTACCTAGATGTTTTTGGTTTTAAAACACCTGAGGTGAAAACACAGTTAGTACGCAGACATTAAGGAAGATCGTTACAGTCATTACAGAATATTGATAACTAAGGCTTTAGTAATGAAACTCTCTAATTGAAGGCAATATTTCCTTGGCATGTACAACATGGCAAACATTTCATAAAGGAAATTTCAATAAAAACAAAAAATCCATTCAGTTTGTCTTTAAGAAACATAATGAGTTTCTTGGTCGTTAAGTCACTACAGTGATTGCAACAACAAATTCCTCAACTATTGAATTGTCTCTTACCTCTCTTTTAAGCATATTTAGCTAAACAGAAATAACCTTTGCTTTACTACTTAGCACTGCTGTCCTGCCTTATTTTTTTGAGTAAGCAATAAATAGAATTCTCATACAAGCATTACTTGCAGTTTCTTAGTCATGACCATTTTGGGACGAACACTTACCTTTGTGACTACAGCCATTCATTTACATTGCATGCAGATCAGTTTGCATAAGGCAGATGGACTTTAATGGCTAAAATTCATGTGATCACTGAGCTTGTTTTATGTTCCACCACCGGAAGCAATGCGTTACGAGTCGATTGTTCAGGTGGGTGTCCTTGAATGCCTGTCTTTGCTTCTTGCTATGGAAGTCATAGGATGGCTGTTGAGAAGTAGCGCTTGCTAAGGATTTGAGTCAAAGCCGTAACCCCCCACCCCACCCCAGGTCGTGCAAGTCTTGTCTGTACGACCTTGCAGAAAGAATTCAAAGTCATGTTGGGCAGGTGAGGGGCATGCAAGTGCATCTGTGTCTGTGAGTATTTGCACGTGTGTGTGTCTGTATGTGTGTGTGCGTGTGTGTATGTATGCATGCTCATGTGTATGGGCACACGTGTGTGTGTGTGTGTATGTGTGTGTGTGTATGGGCGCACGTGTGTGTGTGTGTGTATGCATGTGTGTGTGTATGCATACACAAGTGTGTGTATGTTTGCATGCGTGTGTGTGTGTGTGTGTGTGTGTGTGTGTGTGTGTGTCAGGACTTGGCTCCTTTGGCTGGCTCGGTGGACTGCCGGACATCGGTCCACTCCTGCATGGTGCTCTGAAGTGCTTGTGTCTTCTCTTTGTCCACCTGCACGTAGTCCACCTTCTCATCCGAGGTCACAGAGGACGTGGACGGCTGTGCATCAGAGGGAGGGGAAAACAGGAGCACGAGAGGGTCAGAGCGCCAGAGGAACGCTAACCCAAACAGCACATCTAACAGGCCCATCCCCACTCTGCACTGTATTTGTGACCCTGCCAAAATACAGTGCAGCCGCGCTGGACGCTAAAAGGAATTGTGGCACGACATCCAAGGAGGGAGCTGCTCCTGGCTGCTGCAAGCCTACCTTTCTGTGCGGGCTGGGAGAACCGGGCTGAAAGTCCAGGGCCAGATAATCCACATTCCCGCACTTCCTGGGTGCCGGGCTGCCAGTGCTGCTGACCGCCGGTGAGGTAGACGCTGGGTTTTGCTGACGGGTGGAGATAGAGGGAGAGGTCAGTGACAGGTGGCGGTAAGCCCACTTGGCAGGGCATATAAGACACAACTGGGATTTCTATCAAAGCAGATCACAAATTCAACATGTACACTGCTTTCCTTTAAAAACGTATCCCGAATCAGCAGAATTAAAATGCAGCGGATACAATAAAGAAACAACTTTAACTGGTGTGTTTGAGTGCCTTGTTGCGATTGTGGTTTCTCCTGCTCTCCTGTGATCACGTCTGGGGGGGAGCTCACCATTGCCACGTAGTTCTCTTCGCTGTCAGCAGAGTCAGTGCTGGTGATGCTTTGCGTGGAGGCGGGCCGACAGTGCTGGAAGGATACGGACTTCATGACGGGCCTGTGAGAAACCAGAAAGGGGGAGTGACTATCTGCCGTCTCACCCAATGAAAATTCCCCTGGGGGTGGGGAAACTGGGAAGGACAACTACTGCTGGTGCTTACACAGGTCTGGTCCAGGACATAGTGACAGGGCTCTTAAACGGCAGCTCGTCGATGATACCATTGCTCCTCAGGTCCAGTGGAACTGGCTTTGCTGTAGACACACAAGAAACAAATTCAACGCTTAATTCGTCCTTTAAACGACCTTCACTGGTGATTGGCCAGCACGAGACAAATGTACTATTGCCTCAGTAAGTAAGAAAATGTAAATGATGGAAAGGGAACAGGATGGAAAAGAACAGCAGCTGCTACAGTGGTTTAAGGTATAGCACGCTCCAGAAGGTTGCAGGTTTAAACCACCGACGGAACACTGCTGTTGTACTCGATCCAGGCACCTTAATCAGAAATGCTTTTATAAAAAGATATAAAAACAGCACAACTGCTCATCATTGTAATGATTACATTTACAGGTTTTGAGCACAGAGTAGATATTCTCAAGGGGACAATACTAAAGTGTAACACTACAGTGTGGTGCGTGCCACGGGGGTGAAGACGCACCTTTCCTGTCAGGCTTGAGGTTGCGGTTAATAGGGGGAGGCGTGACGTCGCTCAAACGTCCCGGCCGGTGGCACAGGAAGGAGGCGGAGGAGCTGCCCTTGCGCGCGGGCAGGGTGGCAGAGCACCCCGGGAAGTCGAAGTGGTGTGGTCCAGGACTCATGGGGATGTAGAGGTTGTTGTGAGGGCTGTCGGCCAGCGCGGCGTTGGAGGGCGAGGAGGACGAGCCTGGGTTCATCGGCACGTAGTTGTCCTCCGAATCGCCGCTGTCCGAGCGGGTGAGGGGAGCTCTCGCTATCTGTCACCAAGCAATTCCGCCACGTCATTCAATCAATCAATCAATCAATCAATCAATCAATCAATATTGATATTCAATTTTCCATAAATGTTTTGTGTAACCCTCCCAGGCCTCTCCCAATATGCAGTTTTACTACAGTAGTGTCAGAATTCAAACAGTCATACAGTCACTATGGGAAGTAGAGATTCTTTTTGGACCCTGACTTCCTACACACCAGGTAGGTGTGTTCAAATTCCTGCATTCAGCTGGTATGTGTATTTTGGATACCAACTTCCTGCATTCCACTGGTAGGTGTGTTTTGGTTACCAACTTCCTGCACTCACCTGGCAGGTGTGTTTTTGACATTGACTACCTGCACTCACCAGGTAGGAGCTAAAACCGTCGTTGATGGACTCGACTGACTGACCGGCGGTCCCAGAGTTCATCTGCCGGTGCTGGTCGTTAGTCTCGAAAGACGACCCTGAGAAGGTAAGGGGAACCAAGAGTTACATATAGCAGTCTGAATACTTCAAGTCAAAAAATCACACCTCGCAAATGTCCACTATACCAAGCAAGGGCCTGGAGCTAAGGACCGAAAAAGAGTAATACGTGCAGCCCGAGCCGAATTTTACTACAACATTTTCCATGTAAAGTTTAAATGAGTAACTTGTCCCCCACAGAAAGATCAGGAAGGTCAGTTTTGAGCACGCTGCTGCTCCTTACACAGTGTTGATGACATTTGGGCCGGGCTGATTGGCTCTGTGTCCGATTACTTTACTGCTCACCGGCCTGGAAAGAGCCGTGAAGCCTGGAGCTCAGCGAGTGGCGTGAATTTCATTAGCTTACCACCACAGCGTCTGCCAGATTGCCTCTTTATTCCTCCTCAGCTTTGAGTGTGAACCCAAAGAGGGAGCAAATGAGGCCAGGAGAATCTTTTCAAGGAAACAAAAGGGACTGAAACTGTACTGCTTCTTGCTACAGCTGCACAAAAATGATAATTACTAGTAACAGACAATTGCTTGTTATGGATTGCAATAGAGAGCTCTCTAGTATGGTAGCTGATGAAGACATTTTCTTTTGAATAGGGTTGACTGTATACACCTTGTATAGGCTCAGTGAAGTACCTCTGTGCAGCCGGATGTTCTCCACCGCAGGTAGGGTGTTTCGGCGGGGGATGGCAGAAACGGCAGCCACGTCTCCGTTGAGCACCCCCAGGGACTTGGGACTACCCCAGCGCTGTTCGGAGCCCTGGCTTGGTTTGGGGGGGCGGGGTGGGGGCGGCGGCACGCCGGGGGCCGTCTCAGGCGGGGATGGCGCCAGTGCATTGTGGTTCTTGTCGAACACACGGGGGACCTGGTAGACGGAGTCGGGTGGCATTGTGAGGTCACAGTTGTCGGGTGGGTGGTGGTGGTCGTCGTCATGGCGGTCGTTGTCCGGCGGCCCGGCGGGGGCGTTGTTGGGGGTTTTGAAGGTGTACACCTCCTCGGAGTCCGGCTCAGGCCCGAGTGGGCCGTCCCGTGGCGACTGCTTGCCCGATTTGGGTAGGCTATGGAAGCCAAGTGGCTGGGTGCCCACACCGTTGGGGCAGCGGGCCAGGCAGCGGGGGGCCCTGAACCCTGCAGACTCGCTGCCTGCCGACAGGCTGCTCCTCGTGGCCTGGGAGAAGCTGGCACTTCTGCAAACGCAAGCAGCAGATGCTCTTCGGTTATTACCTGGCCTTCCACCCACCCTGCTGGACAGCACCCCAGGTGAGAAAACATCTGCCCATAAAACCCGCTGCCAGGAATTGCTCCGACAGCTTTTCTGCTTATGTTCTTTCTTGCAGGAAAGATCAACACAAGGAAATCAGTCTGATGAAAATTTCACAGTGAAAGGCCTGTTTCATTTATAAACACATCTGTGTAATAAAAATGCTAGCATTCTCTTAGCTACAGGAACAAACCAGGTTTGTTTTTTATTAATAAACACATCTGTGAAATAAAAATGCTAGCATTCTCTTAGCTACAGGAACAAACCAGGTTTGTTTTTTATTAATAAACACATTTGTGAAATTAAAATGCTAGCATTCACTTAGCTACAGAGAACAAACTAAGCTTTATTTTATTAATATACACATCTGAAATAAAACTGGATTCGCCTCAAGCATTCTCTACAAAGCTTTGGTGACTATCGAGATAAAATTCTACATTTAAGGATAAATGGATCAGTTCCTGATATCAGCATGTAATCCCTTAATTTGTCACAAAGGCTGTGTGGCACGCAGCCTGGAGACACACCCCCAAGGCCTGGGGACACACCCAGGGCAGGCAAGACTGACAGCGCGGCGGTTTGATAGAAAAGATTTTGTGGCTGTGCTTTTGGTTCAGGTTTATGTCATTAGTTAACTTTGAAAGGTTTATTTAAAGAGGTAGATAAAAATATGTTTTAAACATGTTTTATTTTTTCATTCTTGTTTTTTCAAGTTAAATATGCCGAGTAAAAGGCGTGAAGACTCCCCAGGTGTCCCTGTCTCCAGCCGCTTCCCTGACGTGCCACGGGCTCAAAAGACACCGCCTTTTCCCAATCATTATTACTATCCTTCAAGTGAATGCTGCATGATAACCACAATCGCGATAAGCATGGTGAAACAAGGGTCCCATTTCAGATGCCCTTTTGCTCAGCTCCCCTTAAACAGCCCAAAAGACAAATCTGTATGCAATACATGGTGTGTCCTTCATACAATGAGTTAACTTGCATTGCTTTAGACTTCACTGCACTTTATTATAATTGGCATAAATCAACCGCATCTGCATTATAAATATATCACAGATCATTTATCAAGGAAATGAATAAACTGGGTGCGGCTGAAAGACGCTAGTGTGCACAGCGTGCTCAAATAAGTAGTATCATTTGGATGTACATTAAAATATATGCTCAAGAGCATAGTCACATTGTGGTTATGCAGGATTAAGTTAGAGGGCAGGAAACGACATAAAAGCTCCACTTAGCCGAGTGAAACAAACCCATATCCACCAGCAGGACAGCCAGTGGATGGGAAGTCTTCAACAGGGACTCCACATTACTCTTCTTTTGAGAAAAAAACTACAGCTGATCAGTTCTTATTTTAAATTATTTTAAATTTCTTATTATGAAAATTGAGTAATCAAAGGTCAAAACCTGGGTAAGCGTGTCACACAATTGCACTCAGCCAGGACATAAGAACAAAGTGGAGTAAACAGAGTTAATTAGTAAACAAACTGCATTGTCAATAATCTGTGTGGAAATGTTCGGTAGGGCCTACGTGGAGATGTTCGGTAGAGCCTACGTGGAGATGTTCGGTAGAGCCTACGTGGAGATGTTCGGTAGAGCCTACATGGAGATGTTTGGTAGGGCTGACGTGGAGATGTTCGGTAGGGCCTACGTGGAGATGTTCGGTAGGTCCTGTGTGGAGATGTTTGGTACGGCTTATAGGGCTATGGATAAAATATGGACAAATGGGTGTTTTAAGGCAACAGCTGAGCTGCAAGCACAGCTGACAGCCCATGCACACTACTTCAATGTTGAAGGAACTTTGTGGTTAGCCAGGCCATTGCTAGTAACAGAAATGGCCGCTGCCTATCAAGACGCAAACAGATGGCACATTGCTTCTGATTAACTGTAACTGTTTCCTCATTAGCAATGCGGAGGGGTGTTTGTAAACAACATATGTCTTTTATTTTTTTATTTTTTTTTTACATCAAGCTAATGAAATTGGTATTGCAGTTAATGTGTCTCTGTGTATGGGTATTCCCCTTAATTTTGTCACACAGGCAAACTCGACATTCTTCCATGAATGATTGTGGTCTCAGTCACTGGACTAACCTAAATCCTCACTCCTCCTTCTCAAGAGAGATTCTCTCTTGTTCACCAGTTATAAACAGGACCAGCCTGCTAGAAAGCTATAGCATCTTAAGAAATAGCTTAAAGTCAATTCTGAGTTAGTTAGCAATGACAGGTTAGCTAATGTACGCTAATGTTCCGTTTGAAAATTACTCATTTTTCAAGGAGAATATTTTAAATGTATATTATTTTAACATTAAGCTAAGTATCCAGCTAAGTATCTAATCACAGCGCTCCAGGTTGATGCAGTCTATGGATGAGAATGGGTGGGAAACGAAAGAGGCAGATGAGGGACAAAAGGAGCAGCGGGAAAAAGCTCTTTGACCGTAACCCCGTAGCAGAGGCTTGGAACTGTAGATGCTGTGGAAAAACCATAGAAGGGGGCACCTCTGCTCATATGAATCTATTCCTACAATGGCATGTAAATTATAGGTTGTATGAGGTACAGTATAACTTGTAAGGTGGCGGGCGTAAGGTATAGGTTGTATGAGTATAGTATAAGTTGGAAGGTATAAGGCAAACGGTAACGTGTCTGCAGTATAAAGCACTGTGTATATTCCACATCAGCAGTGATTTCTCACTGAAGGCGGGGCTCCTACCGGGCGCTCTCGGACTTCCTGCTCATGCACTGATGAAGGAAGAGGTAGTCCTGTGGGGCACTGTTGGACAGGGAGCCATGGCCCCGAAGCACGGGGACGTCGAAAGTAAAGAGGAGCGGCTGGCTGGAGTGGGCAGGGACGTCGAAGGTGAAGAGGAGTGGCTGGCTGGAGTGGGCGGGGACGGAGGACTTGCGGGGCATGTGGGTCGCCGATGTCACAGACCTTCCGCAATCTGTCATCAGCATCAATGAGAGAGAGAGAAACATTCTCTTTACTTAATTGGCAATTAAAACACAAATTATTAAAAAGTTTTTTTTTTTTAAGTAAGAGACACCTTAAGGTCACAGAACTTGGAGAAGAAAAATCCCATCCCTTTTATTAGATTTTTCGGAGTCGGAATTTAATGAATGAAAAGCATATCATCACTTTGATTGATGTAGCAAACAGGAATTGCCCATAGAGGACAAGTGCAAACAGGAGGTGTCCATGAAGGACCCGCACAAACAGGGCAAACCCATGTAGGACCAGCACAAACAGGAGGTGTCTATAAAGGACCAGCACAAACAGGGAACACCCATGATGGACCAGCACAAACGGGGAACACCCATGATGGACCAGCACAAACAGGAGGTGTCCATGAAGGGCCAGCACAAACAGGGAAAACCCATGATGGACCAGCACAAACAGGAGGTGTCCATGAAGGATCAGCACAAACAGGAGGTGTCCATGAAGGATCAGCACAAACAGGAGGTGTCCATGATGGACCAGCACAAACAGGAGGTGTCCATGAAGGATCAGCTCAAACAGGGAACACCCATGTAGAACCAGTGCAAACAGTAAGTGCTTACCCAAGTTACCCTAGATTTGGCTACTCAGATAATTCCAGTTGCCTGAACACAGACCAGGGACAATGACCAGAGGAAGCAACCACGTGACCTCCCAGCTCCCCACTGGGGCTTTGAGGAAGTACTCCCGCTGCACTGGGGGCTGCTGCGAGTCCCTGCCTCCACCTTCTCCTCACATTCCTTGTTGCAGCGTTAAAAACGTAAATGAATATTAGCCAGGTTGAAAAAGCTGACTGTATCAAGGCCGGTTTCTAGAATCCCAAAACACGGCCATAGGCACCACAGATATGCATATGTTGTTCATCTTAAGACATGATCTCTGGCTTTTAGATGAGATCATCTGCATTTAAAAAGCTAAAGCGTTACATACACAACACATTGCTTCTTGTGGAGCATGTGGGTGGCGAACACAATAGTCTGACGGGACCTTGTCTCTTTCGGAAGGGTCAAGCTCGGACAAATCGGGTCACGGCTCTGCCGGAGGCGGGGGTGGGGGATCCCACTTCCTGCCCCTGCGAACAGGAACAGGAAAGCCACGCTCTGCCGCGGGCCACAGTGTCAGCGCCACTTTCAGCAGGCTTCAATTATCCCATTGTTCTCTGGGCCCGGTTCTCCTGAGGCTCTGCAGCACTTCCAGCGTCCACAAAAGGCTTGTAACAGTGAGCACCCCAGCCTCTCTCAGCATGCCTAATCTACTGGTAAACTCAGACATATTGATCTGGCGGTCTGAGGGCGCGCCTCCCTCCGTGAGTGGAGATACGAGAACATCTTAGACCCTGGACTGCTGAAACCGATCTGCCTCATTAGGAACGAGATGGCACACATGATGGGGTGGAGTGGAGCTCCATCTTTAGGGCAGGCTGATAGCATTGAGCAGCTGAGACTGTGTGTGTCTCTGTATGTGTCTTTGTGTGTGTGTGTGTTTGTGTGTGTGTCTCTGTATGTGTCTTTGTGTGTGCGTGTCTCTGTGTGTGTCTTTGTGTGTGTGTCTCTGTATGTGTCTTAGTGTGTGTGTGTGTCTCTGTATGTGTCTTTGTGTATGTGTGTGTGTGTGTGTGTGTGTGTGTATGCCTGTGCCAGTGTATGTATTTGTATGTGTGTCTCTGTCTGTGTATGTGTATGTGTATGTGTGTTTGTGTGTCTCTGTCTGTGTATATGCCTGTGTGTGTGTGTGTGTGTCTCTCTCTCTGTCTGTGTATATGCCTGTGTGTGTGTTTGTGCCTGTTTCTGTGTATATATGTGCTTGTGTCGTGTCGGTGTCGGTGTCTGTGTCTGTATGTGTCTGTGTGTGTTCCCTGCTGACTTCTCTCTACATTCCCATCCTCATACAGCATTACACTGGAGCAGAAAAAGAGAGTGGTAGCCATGGCCCGGGGACTGGCTATCACGCCCCATTCTTGACACTAATGGAATAATGATCAATTTGCTCACAGTGAAGCAATTTGTACAGTGCAGTAAAGCCATTGTGCTCTCTGCTGGAGCAAAACAAGGTTAAAAACCGTTTTGTTGCCCTAAAAACCTCTTCGGGGCTGAACAAGGCTCATTTTAAACAGCTAAACACTTAGGAGGATGTTTCACATACCCCATTAGCCCTTATCTGAGACCCTTCACAGTGTCGTCCGCTGAAACAAATTTGGGTCTATGAGAGGACGCCCCTTTAGAGCCATCAGGGAAAATAACTGAATAAAATCAACTAACTGCAAGAAGAATTAAATACTCAAAGTTTACCTTGTAAAACAAAACATTAAGCCAGAATATTATACCCATATTCTGTTTTAAACCCATTTAGTAATTTGCCCTGCCGCCTTGCTCCGGATATCAACACTGACACCTGCGAATTTGGGTTATGCTCTTTGCTGCTACTGGCGCGGTGTGGCAGACATCTCTCCCCCCTCCCCGAGGAACCTGGCTGCTGCCTCCCAAAACCAAAAAGGGTGGTCCCGTGCTTGGGGGATTCACTTCATGGTGACGGAGCCGAGAACTGCTTGGTTTAAGCCCGGACCCCACTGGAGCAGAGCGGCGAGCTGTATTGACTGACATCAGACAAAGGACTGGCTCAGAATGGCGTACAGTCAAATGTTTAAAAAATGCTGCTTTAAGTGTTTAAGAAATGTTCTCTCTTTTTTGGGGTTGTTGAAATAAACAATCAATATCAATATATATTTTTAAATGCTTTATTCCTTTATTTTGTCTGTCTTTTCGAATAAAATGTATAACCAACATTCATTTTTGTATGAACCGACAAACTCCAGCTCATAGGGCTCAGTCTGCACTCAGTTAAGCGCTTTTACCTACTGAGCCACTCAGGCTGAAAAGAATATGGATATAAATATAAATGATGGAGAGGTATGTACAATATGCCTGCTGAGGTCATTACACTACATTACATTCCATGCTTCCATTGCAGTATTCACTCCTGGCCACGCTCAGTTCACTAACCCCCGATGAGCCAAAATAAAAAAGGTAATTAGACCTCATACTGTGTTACGGAAAACTGACTTTTTGGAACTTGGATCGGTCAGCAACATCCGCAGACTTACGCAGTGCTCCGTAAGTTCACTGTGTGTGCTCACAGTCACGTCCTTAGTGTGCGAACGTTCTCACAGCGTTGCGGCAACGCAGGAACTGTTGCTGCGCTTGTTCCTATGCACATTACGGTACCGTATCTACGATAGAAGCATCAGTCTTAAAGACACAGTCATCAGCTATGGCGACAGGGAGCAGCTGCCTTTTCTCAAAACCCATTCAACACAACTAATAAAATACTGTCTTCTTCCAGGCAAAATCAATCACTTACTGATTAGCAGTCAGCCAGAAAGAACAAGAGAAGGATAGAGTTGTTTTTTTCCCCCCCACACTGTGCTCTCATTCTCCACATGTTGAGGAACTTGTATTCAGCAGTCTCCTCACGATCTTGTGATAAACCAGACCACAGCAACAGCTACTTCAGGGTCAGAAAAAGGCTAAATACTATAAGTTTTTTGGTCAGAGAACAGAAACACATTAAAAATAGCTAATAAGCTGTTTCTATGCCCCAAGAAGACACATGATAAAATTCCACCATAAAACAAATGCTCAAATGTTCTGAAATGGTTAGCTGAATAGCACCGGGGCCATCCTGTGGAAGTGATGTGCTGCACTCCCAGCCCCCAACAGCAGGGGTCAGCACAAACAACACTCCCCTGTTTCACCGGCCCAAAGCAGTCATTTCATTCTGGCAGAATGAAACTATTCCTTTTCCCTGGGCCTTCCAGTCCACATTTCCCAAGGCCTTCCTTTCTACATTTGTAGGGAATCCTAGCCACTGCTAGGCTTTGATAGCGACGTTCATCATGTAGCCATCCCTCCAGATGACATGCTGAAAGGCTGGCATGAACTTTCGTTGTAGAGACTAGGTTTGCCATGAGGCGCCCCAGATAAAGTACCTAAATTTACCACGGACACACAGTAAACAGGAAGGCATTTGCAAAAGCACTCAAACTGTCACTCTGCCTTCAAATGTCTTTCTTTCTTCTTTTCTTTTGACAAAATGTCACCAGCGGCCTGTTAAGCGCGTCTCCATCTGAAGTGAATGCTGATAATGACCGTGATTCTCTGCGTGTTGCCATGGACACAGGAGGTGGGGGGAGGGCGGTCTCCACAGCAGCAGTCCCAGCCAGACAGCTCAGTGGCATCAGCAACCCGACCTCACAGCGCCACAGCAAATCGATGCCTCTGAAGGGCACTTTGTGGGGGGATGGCCGTAGAAAACTGGCCTGCTCTGCCGCCCTTGTCTAACCTTGTTCAAAATCCCAGGAGCGCCAGCCCCAACGCTAACAGATACCAGGTTCAGTGTTAAAGGACACAGGCTGCCCAAGTGCTTGCGCGCATACACACGATCACACAGTCATACAGCGTATCTCTCTTAAGGAGAAGCAGGGCCAAGGAAATTAAATTTGTCCTCGGACCTTTACATCTGCTTTATGTTTAAAATTGGAACACGCAAGGAGACATCTTGTGTCCTCTAACCGCCTGCAATGAGATATACCTAATATTCCACTCATAGTTTTAATGAACTCTCTGCGTTACGAGTCCCTGGCCGGTCGCATTGAAACGCAAACTCAGGAAGATCCTGCCCTGAAGTGACAGTTGTGCAGAAGCCGAAGTATGTGGACACAGCGACACAATGACATGCATATTTAAGCGTAAGGACCCGTGCCTCCAGATTCTGGCTCCGCAGCAACGAGGATCTCCAGGATCCGGCTGGGTCCGAGTTCAGCGTCTGGAAGGGCAGGGGCAGCAGGGACACGTCCATGGGCCAGGGGTACGTGTTTAAGGGAGGGGGCTCACGTTTTTTTCTTATGGTTGCTTGTGAGATTCAGGGATGTCCCCAGAAGGCAACACAATCTCTCACGAGGGGATGGACACAGAGTTGCTGTATCTGGAGAGGAGAGCCACTGATAGGACGCCAGGGACCATCACCCAAAACAGTCTTGATACGCAGCCTACTCCAAAGTGATATGTATCCAAATCATTTACCACGACGCAGAGCTCAAATAAGCAGCAATTGAAAGACACCAGTCGCTAATACTGTAACAGCAGCACAGTAATACAGTGTTACTGTAACAGTGACAGAGCAATAGAGCATTAATGTAACTGCAACACAGTAATAGAGCGTTACTGAAACCGCAGCGCAATGATACAATGTTACCGTAACAGCTGTAATACAGTAATTTGTAATACGGATTTGAGTAGGACTAAGGTTTCCAACACCCGAATTTGAGATTATGTTTTTCTTGGTCGCACACAGCCACCCACTGCTGCACTCCTTGGCATGCTCACACCCTTCCTGTGGGGGTGGGGGGATGAGGGAGAATTGGAGTTAGCCACACACTTAATCAAGAATCATGATTCTCACTCCAGATCATGTACGCATCTATTTAAAACAGGAGGAAATGTTTTTGTTTAAGGAAGACTCTCTGCCTCATTATTTTGTCATTCCCTCTGCAATAACAAATCTGATGTGAAACCATTTTCAATTTAGTTTCAGTTTATCCTAAACTCTTATCTTGTTCTGGAAATTGAAAGGACATTTCCTATGCACGTTCGCAAACAGAATTTATTATATATCAAAATTTCTCTTTTTTTTCAGTCATCGTCATTATTTAGTAAATATCTTCGCCGCTCAAAAGGCAAATGAAGCCCCACCCTTTCCCCATCCACACCCACTGGAGATTTGAATATGATTGGTTGTTCATGTATTAATTTGTACTGTAAAAGAAACAAAAAAAAAACAGGAGCTGTCAATGGGAACTGGAAATAAAGTGCCCTTTATGCTGTTAATGTGCCAGTGAGGAAAAGGTCCATCTCCAGCAGAACACAAGCCAGGCTATTGTGCTGCAGAAGACAGGCAGGGGTTGGTCGCCGGCTTTAACCAAACAAAGCCTACAAGAAAAATCAATAAACCTTTCAGACGCTTCTTCCATTTGGCATGGTGTTCAACTTTCTCAAATGACAAAAAAAAACACTGTGCATTATATCATGTTGCCCTGGGTTAGCTTTTATCTGAATTTAAAACAATTCTGAAATAACAATGCATATACAGAAGCAAAAGAAAAGACAGGTCTCGTGAGTGCATACCGTGGACCAAATAAACATTTTAAAGGATCTTCAAATATAGAATTACAGAACGCAGTGATTGCATTTTAGATTTTTAAATAATGGATAAATAATCAATATTTTAATGCCCATTAAGGAAGTCTGGCGAAAGCAAACAAGGTGTTCTGAGTTCATAATACAATAGAGCAACTCAAATAACCTAAGAAACCAGAAAAGTCTGGGGAGAATCACCCTATCAGCCTGACAGATAGACATTGGAGCCTGAGGGACAGGACTGACAGACAAGAGAGACAAAGAAAAAGATAGCAGGCAAGAGAGAGAGTAAGACAAGAAAGGAAAATAGACAGTCTGACATAAGGTAAAGGTGGACAGACAGAAAGACAGATAAGAGGGTAACAAACAGAGAGGGACAGACAAGGAAGGCAGACAGACAGACAGACAGACAGACAGACAGACAGATAGGCAGACAGACAGGCAGAGGGTAACCAACAGAGAGGGATAGACAAGGAAGGCAGACGGACAGACAGACTGAGAGTAACCAACAGAGAGGGACAGACAAGGAAGGCAGACAGACAGACAGACAGAGGGCAACCAACAGAGAGGGACAGACAAGGCGGGGTTGGGGGGGGCACACTGGTACCTCGGCTCTCCTCGGACTGGTTGAAGCCACATAGCTGGCAGATGCTCCGCACCCAGGTGTTCATCTCCTCCTCGGTCTCGGCCACCAGGTAGAAGGTGCGCTCAGCGGTGCGGATGTCGAAGACGAAGCTGTCCTGGAACTCCTTCCGCTTGAAGGTGAGGCCGGCATCCACCTGCTCGCAGCAGTGAAGATCGATAACCCTAAGAGGCTTCTTCGAGTGGTCGCTCTTGTAGTACTCCAAGGCGTCAGGATCCCCGCTCATCCGCCCACTGCGCAGGATGAACCAGCGCTTCTTCCAGGCCTGCAGCACACAACACAATGGGCTGTAGGATCTACGCACTGACAACACACACAACACAACGGGCTGTAGGATCTACGCACTGACAACACCCCACTACACACAACACAACGGGCTGTATGATCTACGCACTGACAACACCCCACTACACACAACACAACAGGCTGTAGGATCTACGCACTGACAAAACCCCACTACACACAACACAACAGGCTGTAGGATCTACGCACTGACAACACCCACAACACACAACACAACGGGCTGTAGGATCTACGCACTGACCATACACACAACACGACAGGCTGTAGGATCTACGCACTGACAACACCCCACTACACAAAACACAACAGGCTGTAGGATCTACGCACTGACAACACAACGGGCTGTAGGATCTACGCACTGACCACACAACTGGCTGTAGGATCTACGCACTGACAAAACAAAGGGCTGTAGGATCTACGCACTGACAACACAACGGGCTGTAGGATCTACACACTGACAACTCCACAAAATGCAAAACACAAGCTTGTGTTCAAAAAGGGGCATCCCAGTTCAGCATTTTTTATGCACAATATTACAGCTGGTCTCAAAGCATATTACAAGAGTATTCATGACAGACACACTTCAACTGAAGTAAATCCCTAGACACGAAATATAATAACACCAATAATTGTGTTTGTTCTTGCTACTCCAAGGTTAAATGTGAATGAAGTCAATGAGCTGAGCGCGCCTACAGGGCAAACCACGGCATTCTGACATTTCTTATTTACAGTAATGCTTCAGCATACACTAACATCCATCATCAGTTGGGTTGCCAATCAAGCATGATCACCTACCCTGACGAACAAAAACAAAAAAATATTCACACATACAATGTGAGGAGGAAATTATGTGGCTGGAGGCATTTCCATGGCGATCATAATAAATGGTTCTTCTTGTCAAGGAAAAAAGAGATTTGTTATGCCGAGTTGCCAACATACTAGTTACCAAACAGAGAGATAAAACCACTGAGTATTTTCTAACCAGCTTCCCTGTAAATAGACACCGTCGCACCACCTCTTTTCCACCATATATATATATAAGGTATAGGCATGAACCCCCTGGGGATCCCATACCATTTTAAAGAGTATCTTTTAGCCAAACGGGCTGCGCGCATGGCCACTAGGCAGAAGAGGAAGACGGAGCGTGGCTCTCTGCCAGAGAAGCCCATCCGCTCTTCGCTTCTTACTTCCAGCCTGCTGACACACAGGACCCCCCCCCCCCCCCCTTCACTCCCGTCAGCGCGGCGACGCTATTCTACCACCAGGGAGGGGCCCAAGGACGAGTTAGCTGATGCTCTGCGGAGTATCCTGTGGCTCCGCACAGGATGAGCAGGAGAAGTGTCTCTCCTCAGCTACTTGTCTCGCGGGACGGCCTGGAGT
Organism: Hiodon alosoides; assembly: GCA_025775065.1. NCBI lineage: Eukaryota > Metazoa > Chordata > Actinopteri > Hiodontiformes > Hiodontidae > Hiodon > Hiodon alosoides. Next base: position 29,415 of record JAOYSI010018471.1, read on the forward strand.
AACGCTGCAGCCCTTTTCTTCATCCGTCACCCTGTGATGCCCAAACACATGATCTCATAAAGGCTGTACAGGCTGCAACCTTTCCTCAGTGTCACACTCCTTTCTAGGAGCGACGGGGGGATGCTGGTGAAAGCGTTTCAGCAACAGCCTGCTTTAGGGGCTTATTTAGCCGTGGATGAAGCTGAAACAGTAGGGTGTTTTCAGACTAAAGTGTGAGGTGTCAGTGTGTAGCACTTATTTAGCTGTGGATGAAGCTGAAACAGTAGGGTGTTTTCAGACTAAAGTGTGAGGTGTCAGCGTGTAGCACTTATTTAGCCGTGGATGAAGCTGAAACAGTAGAGTGTTTTCAGACTAAAGTGTGAGGTGTCAGCGTGTAGCACTTATTTAGCAGTGGATGAAGCTGAAACAGTAGGGTGTTTTCAGACTAATGTGTGAGGTGTCAGTGTGTAGCACTTATTCAGCTGTGGATGAAGCTGAAACAGT
>JAOYSI010018471.1:39224-73907 GCA_025775065.1 Hiodon alosoides
CGCGCCAGGCGAGACAGCGTGTGATACCAGCCCTGGCTCACTCGCGCCAGGCGAGACAGCGTGTGATACCAGCCCTGGCTCACTCGCGCCAGGCGAGACAGCGTGTGATACCAGCCCTGACTCACTCGCGCCAGGCGAGACAGCACAGGCTAAGACAAAGAGAGCTATCCCTCGACAGCCATAGGAGCTTCCTGACCGACTGTGCTGATTCAAACTTTCAGTCAGACCTTCCTCTCACTCTTATAGACACTTTTCCCAAGACTTTTCGACTAGACTGAAACTAATCCTTACATCTGGTTTAACTATATCCGCTTGGCCCTTCTGTATTTCACCTTCATGTAGTAAAAATTCAAACATTCCTAGCTAGTGTAATCTTCTTTAAAAAGCTTATAATCCCATCTATGAGTGCTACATTGTTAAGCTAGATTCACTAAAACAATGGTCAAATGAATGAATTTAAATATTAAATTATACATGTTTTGTACCAGCATATTATAGCATACCCTGCTCTCATAAATTTGTCAAAATAAGCCATAGATTGTCATAGCCAATGTTTCTGTAATTCTTCTGTCAGACGGACATGAAGGTCCTGAAATCACTGTATGAAACACACAAGTGTAAAACGCCTGTTCTTAGCTCTTACTGACACAAGTTTACACAGTATTCCGTTTGTCAGGGAGTAACGGCAGCCTGCTTTGACTGGGGTATGCAGTGAAGATTCCTGGGGGGTATCATGATGGTATATAATATAAACATGTAACATTTTTGGCTGGACTCAGAAGGAGCTTTGGGGGGGGGTGGCGCAGCAGAAATAATCTGGAACCCAAGTCTGCACCCCTCTGTATCCGGCCATGAGTAATGGTGTGGAAGCCAAAAGTGTCTGTCCTCTGTTGTCTGAATCACTAAAACCCTGCGTGTCCCTGCATATAAACCCAGACAATCCAACACATAACTGGAGAAGAATCACACCCACAGCCTTTTGAGGCTTGGTGCTTGATCAACACAGTTTACGGATGAATGCAGACATAGTGACCAGCTTTACATGCTCCCAGATATGGTTGAATATTGTTGTTTATGTTCAAATTATAGATAAACTGTATCCAGCAAATGTTTTTATCCATACTACATCTGAAATTGTTACCAAGCAGAATACTAGATCATCTCAATGCGATAAAGCTGATGTTGTTAGACATTTCGTTTTGGACATTTGAAAGAAGATCATTTGTTACTGAGATGTGCCAAAACTCTGTACAAGTCTGCGCGGATTTAAATCAGCTGGGGTCACAGAACAAGCCGAGTCCTTCATCCTGAAACTTCCTGTCAGGGATTGGTGTCACTCACAGCTCACAGGTGGCCCAGTGGATTTGGGAAGCCCCTATTGCCAACGGGGATTTTTTCCCCCAGGAACTACTTCCCCTTTTCTGAGCAATGATGTATCTGGAACCAATACAGCACTTTTCCTCAAATATACCATTTATAAATTCACCACAAACCATGTTTTTGTGTTTAGTTTGGTTTTAGTTTTTTTAAATAATCATTAAACTCAAGTTGATATGCTTGGTTAAACTGTTAATCTACAATGAAACCCGCAGACTACCAAGAAAATACTGAGAGAATCCGAAATGAAATATTTATCCATACGTTTCCCACTTGGTGTAGTCCGGCCAACGGCAACAAAGCTTTGGAGCGGCTTGGAGTCGCTCCTCGTTTTCACTTTCTGTTCCGCCGTCGGCACCCCCCGGCAGCCGGCGCAGACAGAGGAAAGAAAATCCGGAATCCTTGCAAACAAAACGGAACGAGGAAGGGATCTGCGAGCAGGCCCGGAGGCATTCTCAACGCCCAGCGACATCCCAGATCATGACCTTCCCATAGACCCCAGCAAAACAACTATGATGTGGAACAAGCCTGCTGCCGGCTGACAGGCCTGGAAGCCGGCCAACTTGGCGGATGTTCACCCTTCACGGCGCAGCAGCACGGGGCAGTGAACAAAATGGCAGCCGTCGCTGCCAAGATACAATCGGTCAGGAATGTGGCCGACGGGTTACGCAAGGAGGCACTCTCCTTAAAAATGATGCCAAGAATTCGAGGCTTAAAGTATGCGTGCCGTTGCCACTCTGGCGTTGCGTATTCAAAAAATTGTTCGTTTCTGGATTATTAGGAACGTGTTAAAAAAACGAGGGCAGGTTAAAAACAATCCCTGGGGCCTGAAAGGGGGGGCTAGGAAGGGGAAATAACAGAATCGCTACGAAGGGAAAGGGCGGCAGCCGGTGGTGTTAAGGTTCTATTTCGGCTTGTTTTTAGCACAGGGCCTTTCTGATGGTGGAGGGAAAGAACAGAGAGGACAGGTCGAAAGGTCAGCACCCATGTGGAAACAGGAAGCGGCAGGGTCTGGTAGCAGGAAGTGCCAAGGGTCGACCATCCCCACTTCCGGTTAAGTTTTATTACAACTGGCACGGGTGAATCACAATGCAAAAGCCAGAATGATGTTATCGAGTGCTAGCATTCCATCACATTCTCCATTCGTCAGCGAGTGGAATTCTTCCCTCAGAGAGTGAAAAAAGAGCACACATAATTATTGGCCCAATGGGACGAGTCTGAACTTTTATGACAGGAATAAAGCAGTCTGTTAGACGTGAATACCCCAAGAGCTGGACGGTATGAGGCCTTCAGATGCTGGTCGGATTTGTCAGATGTTTGTCATGACTACTAGGGTCCGCTCCAACCTGCACGACTCCTGTAATCTCCCAATCACCTCCACCTAAATATCCCAGGAGAACACGGAGATGAATGCTCTGAATGCTGCCAAATTCACGATAGCGGGCCTTCCCCTAGGACAACTCAGTCTGATGCAAGCCCTAAGCTGTAAACAAGGCCGTCAGACCAATGAATCTAATTTTACACTTTATCAAATATACATATAATGTTTTCCCCTACAAAATAACAAACTTGTGAATCCAAAGATATGAATAGCAAATCTGACTGTTTGCGCCAAAATCAAATATTCAGAAAAGAATACAGAGAGATTAGAATTACACTGATATTATCTATGCTAAAAAGGACACATGTTAAAAAGTACACATGTTCAAAAGCTCTCCCCTGCCTCCAGGCTGCAGCAGCAGTTTGGCCTTCAGTCTTTGCATGTCATTTGCATGGCACTACTTCCACTGTTTAACCCCGTGAGGTCAGGCATGCGCTCCATAACAAGGCTGACATTTATAACAAAAATCTAACAGCGCATTTAGTTTTAGCGATTTAGATCTATATCTATTAGATTTATTTACACACAAAAAGCCTGTCCTGGCTTACTGACACAACCGATTGTCCGATTTTCTGGATCCTTGGTTGTAGGGTAACTTCAAATTTTTTGTGTGCCTAGCCCCCTGATCACTTTCTATAAACACATAAATGACTAAAGACAATCCTCAGTTGAACCAGAATCATTCAGTTAGTGTTAAGTAAGTTAATAAAACAATAATACTTATTAATAATTCCCACCCGAATCCATTCAATTGCAGGCACTGCAAACTGTAGCCCCACTGGTCTGATACGCAAAACAGCCTTGTGTTTATGCAAACCAAAAGTTTGGCAATAGTCTGATGCCTGACAGAGAAAAGGGCAGAAGCATTTGTAGCCACCGTGGCTGAGAAAGTAGAAGTAATAACCACGGGGCAGCCATTACTTCCAACACTCTACCTGCAGGGCCACTCTATATTACATTTAGCATTTAGCTGTGTATACCATGTTAACCATCCTGAACGATGCCATTTTTTTTTAAGCCTTTCAGCTTGCCATATGTGACATTTAAGTTCAATTATTAAAACTGGTCCGATTGTGACTTTAAAAAAAATGATAAACCATTTATAAACATATTTAATGCACCACTTTAACTTTCACACATTATCCTAATATCTGTGTGAACGATTCAATCCAGCAGACTAGGAAGGAAATTCTAATGAGCTTGGTAGCTGTATGGTACTATACCGCAACACGACGTTGTTAATGTTATATTTTAATATAATAATAATGACCTGAACCCATCACATATACATGCGTATATACATGCAGATATTTTTAGACCTAATTAGGCTTTGGCTGTATAAAATTATCATAGCTGGCAAGTATTACCATTGTCAATGTTTTATGTCATACAGTTTATACAAAGTTCGGATTTCTGATTTATCTCAAAACGTAGTAATCAAACCTGAACCCCCCAAGCCCTGGGATCAATAAACAAGCAGCCATCTGTACCTATGCGAGGCGAATTTGAAGTTAGAGGACGGCAGTTGACAGCTAGGTCAGCCGCTGTGTACTGCCACCTGGGGGGAAGTTAAACAAACATCCTGAAGGAAAAGGGGAGTGCATGGGAAGAGAAAGGAAGGAGGCCAAGTTCGAGGCAATGGCAGATCACTGCCATAATACGAGCTATGACACCAAGTGTGACTCCGTGGAAATGCAGACTGGTCCCAGAGGAAGATCTTGACTGAAGCGGGGCGCGACTCACACCCCAGTGGGTGCCAGCATAATGCCGCGTGGGTACAAACTATGTCTGGAAAACATATTAGCAAGGGAGCTTGGCGTGGGGCGGGTGGGGGTGGTGATGCAGGAAGACCCGAAAAGCCCAGATAGCACAGGTTACCTAACTGATAATGTATCCAGCAATATCTAGTAGCCATATGTATATAATCCCTACAGATTAGAAAGGAAAGCGTAGCCTTCCTTACACATAAACACATTGATATGTTAGAAATAACCGCAGACATTTATTTTCCCTGTGAAACTTCTGTGCCTTCTAGCGATCCGGGCTAGCAACTAAAGTAGCCCCAACCAGATGAGTTTTTTTCACATTGAATCTGAATAGCTGGCATGGGAAACTTCAGATGTTCATTTAACCACACATTAAAACCTTCTTCCTTACAAGTGCAGACCAGAACATATAATATTACATCCCACTTAGCACTGAAATGGAAGAGGCGGGTACCCACGAAAATCCGGTAAACGGTGGCACATTTGGGCCTGAATTCCACTAGCATGGAACTCTTTAGTGGGAAACCCAGCCTCTGGACTGATACAGATGGCGTGTCAACCCTTTTTCGGCGATAATGGCCCTGACAATCATCGTGTAGATGGACGTCCAAGCAGTTTTCAGCGGTGGACAGCGAGAAATCACAAATCAGCGGAAGCTGAAAGTTCAAAACATTCCAATAAAATGGAAAACTGGTACTATTTCATAGTGTCTCCAAAAATACTGTCAAAAAGGTGGTTAGTAATCCCAGAGATCTAGATTAACCAGCGACAACAGCATTTACGCATTGTAAACCTGTGCCAGACTACTTTGTCTGCTCTGAATAGGCAGCAAGGTTTTGCGCAATCTCCGGAAACGTACGAACACATCCAACAACATGGAACTAGGGAACATGCACACACAAATGCTTTCTTGGATCCATTCTGTGGATGTCTGACACTGTTTACATTGCCTAACAAATGTATTGCGTTTGTGTCGTAAATTGTGTTTGTGAAATGTTGTACACCCAGAAGCACAGGACAATTTCTGTGAATTAGATTATTATAACACATTATGTTAACGCACCATGCTAACAACTTTTTTTCATTAACCAGGCTAATATAACACATACATCACCCAGCTAGCTAGAATAACTGCAAGCACGTATGTCAAGCTAAAATCAACTAAAAATAGATGCGACTATAAAAATAAGGTTACAAATAAGCTTACAATTCTGATAACAACATGCAATTATATCGCAAATCATCCTGACTGGGCCTATTGCACACTGGCTACTCTGTGTAATGGTAGAGCCGGCACTGCTTACAGGCTCTCGGACTCCCGAGCGGCTCAGTAGGTATTGGCACACGCTCCATATTAGCTGGATTCTGCAAGTTTGAATCCAGATCAACTGTGATCAGAAGACTGCCGCCCAGGTCAGGGTGGGCTGAAAACGACAGGACTTCTCTCGGCTCATCGCTAGGCAACGTCTCCTGTTGGCTTGTCGAGAGCGCCTCTCCTCCAATTGGTGCTGAACCTCTCGTGGGGGCTGTCTAGCCTGCAGAGCTTTAAAGAGATGGACCGCTCTGCGGTGATTGGATTTGAGGAGACAATTGTACTTCCTTACTTGCCCCCTGTGTCGCGGCATGATTTGTAGTGAAGGGGCTAGATACATTAGAACTATATCCACTTCCAAATTAGGAATCTTGTTTTTTTATTTTTATTTTTACATGTAAACTATTTCCCTTTTATATGAATGACACATTGTTTTTGAATAGATGGACCATATAAATGCAGATCAACTGTTATATTATTTATTGATTAAAAAATACATTTTGACAGGCACTTGGACGATCAAAGGGAAAACAACTTAAGTTTTTTTACTGACACTGTAGAACAATGGCTTTGTATGCCTCTATATAGTATCCAAACTTTAGCAGAGGCCTGGCGCAGATTTACCTTCCAAAATATCATGACATTAACAGGCTGCGGATGCATGGTCCCAATAAACTTGGTTCTGTTAACAACTCCCCGCGCTGCTTATCTGCAGTGTATATGCTCGTTTCTTGATATATACACTTTTCTTTTTTTTAAACAGCATCTTTTAACCAAATTTTCTACTTCTGAATGTTGCTATTTTCTTTTGTATTTGTATTTCTTTTGTATTTTGTAATTGAACGGCAAAAAAGTGCACCAATTTTCCACAGTGTAATAAAATCCCACTACAGGGCGGTGCGCACTGTGTAATAAACATCCCGTTTCACAGCCCCTAAACGAGGTACAGATCAATAAGTAGCGGAAAATCTACACGAAACAAAGGGCTTACAATATCTAATACCACACAAGCAAATAACGGTTTTTTTTTTTTAAACCACAATGGTGAGGATTCTGTTGCGCGCGCTCGTGTTTAAGTCAACTAGTGAACACCTGCTTGCTCTGAAACCCAGTCCCAAACGTCTCATCTAAAATTTGTTTAAAACTGAAAGGTCGGATTAGACAGTGTTCTACTTGTTCCAAACTATCTGGTTGTCTGACATTTAGAGTTTGATTTTATTGAACAGTTTCATGTGCCAACCATTACTCAGGTAAATTCTAAACTTTTAATATAGACTTCCTATAGCGCTATAATTGCGTGAATTTGACTGAAGAATGTACTTACATATCTTCGTAGTTTCTTCTCCGGAGGAGACTTTCGTAACCAGCCTTGGCAGACGATTTCTCCCCCGCTCATCTTTTGAACTGCTGATTTGATTCCAGTTAGGTTAGCATTAACCGTCGCACAGGATCCCTCGAAATGCCCAGCCCAGTTCAGTTCATGATATGGAAAATACAGCGCTAGTCCTGTCGTCGGACACACTCTGGTGGAATCCGCTCCCTCATTTAGCTGATGCTACTGCAAACAGAATGTGTTGTTTGTCCTACGATATCAGCAACCGATAGTATTAAACTTACTTAAAACATTAAGCTATTTGGTTTAAAGGAAAACAATACAAACAAGCACATTTAGTCCATCCCGCGAGCACCAGTTACGGTGATGTAGGAAGTCGGGTCTCTGCTGTTTGTTTCCCAGCTCACACCACGCCCACGGCACTGAAAGATACGGGCTGCAGCGGGATAAAAAGAGAGTGTGTACAACAAATAACTGACTCACTATGAGATATAACATTTTATCTCGGGTAACGTTTTTTTGTAATTTCCCAGCACCAGTGCAGTGTTGGGAAAATGATTACATATAAGTAAGTATGCTCAAATCAATTAATACACAAATATAACATTTAATTGACAACCGTATAAATAGTAATGTTAACACCTGCTTGGAAATAGCCATGACTGATATTTAAATACATAGGCCTATACAATTCTTGTTTGAATACTCGTGACAATACAAAAAAAGACTAGTAGGAAAACGCATCTGAGAGATAAATTTAAATCATTAATGGGAAAATACGGTACAGCTGCGGGGAAAGCAATTTAAAAAATGTAAATAAGACGGCGGCAAACTAGTTTATAGTTTTAGCAAACACACGTAGTTTCATAAAAAAACGATCTTCTCTAATGAATACTTTATTGCTACAGATGCAACAAACACACTTTTTTACGTGGAATAAAAACCAGCAGTCTAGCTGCGTTGAATTGAATACGATGACAATTGCTATGTATAAATTCACAAAATAAAATTTAAAAATAAAAACAAAAACCTTTTCATGATACCAAAGAAAGGTGGGAAATCTGAAAAATCCCACCACCACGCGGGCCAAATAAATATTGCAACCCATTCAAATTTAAGCGTCATTACATTCGGCTCCACATTAATTATCGCGTAATTCTCGAGTAATAGTAACCCGTCAAATTCCACATTCCGCAAAAAATGTTACATTGTTTACAAACGTAAAATCGATCTAATTAAAAATTTTTGTCCGACGTAACCAGGGAACCCAGCTGTACCCGAGGTTAAAATGGTTTAAAACTGAGGGTTTCGGTTGAGAAGCTCCTTTTACTAATCAGATATCAATTGGCACCGATCAAAATGAGGCTGCTTTAATGTCATAATTGTGAATTTCTCGAGCATTGTGCTTTTTAAAAACAAACAATTTAAAACTCATTGTTAAAACAAACGTTTTTGTTTTGAAGCAAACTGCTTCATACGGGAAAATATTATAAATAAAATTGATGTGTGTATATTAAATATGTTCAATAATACATTATTATATATTAAAGTTTTTTGTTAAAAAAATTATTATTTGTTGAATTTCAATATTCCAATGATTTCTCGGGGTTAATAAAATGTAGTTTTTAAATATATATATATATATATATAGAAACCCCTCACAGAATTTCAACAAAAAGGAAAAAACAGGGGAGAATATTCCAAAGAGCTGTCTTACCAATAGGTTATTATCAAAAAGCAACATATATATATGTTGCTTGTATATGTATATATATAGCATCATGCTAGCCTGCTCTTGTATTCGAACTAATGTTCAATTAACCCTATCCAGCGTAATACCACCCTCTTGAGGCAAGCGTGCATAACACACATTCTATACCAAATACCTTTTTTTCACTAAATAAGCCTAAATAAACATATATTTTTACAAAAACCGTATAAAAATAAAAACAAAAGAGACTACTTTTACACACAACCTTTATTTAAGAACCTAATACTCGTCTTAAGAAAACTGGGCTGTTGTGGAATCACTGTGCCAGAACACAACTCAATACACCCAGAATGTCTTGACACAGAAGACAGGAAAACAAATTGTTATATTTGCGGGACTCTGCCGTACAATTTCACTTCTCAAAAATACTTAAGTACCTAAGGTCACGTAGACTTAATAAACTATATGGGCTGTTCAACAAACAAATTAGAATTATTGTCCTGTTTAAAAATGATACGGTACCAGAACGCTTGGTTTCGTAGGGCAAGTTGTTGAGTGTATCATCGTTGCTACGGTGCCGCTCGCAGTTTTCACATTATATCGTCATTCCAAAGCCCTTATTAGACAAAGAAATCAGACACAAAAATGCCACAATACAATCCGCTAACATTCCAACATTGCAAACTCACACAAAGCGGACTGTTTCTTTAGAATGAAGTGGGGGCTGTCGCTAATACTAGTTTTCAGACTGCGGGACTTAATAATGCAAAGAGGCTATCAGGGCTTGTCATCGAGTCGAATCACGGTGCAATTGAGGGTGGAAAAATACTGAACCGATTGTGGCGATTACTGTATATTCGCTAAAGCGATTGCAAATTGATTTGGTTTCAACGGATACGTCTTGTGACTAAATTCGTTTTAATACGTTTTAACCCAAGGACTTGCAAGTACGTAGAAAGTTAAACTTCTGATATAGCCATAGTACGTTTCTTCCGTGCGAGTGAAAAATTATCTTAGGAACGGCTGCCTTTTATGGCGTTATTATATATTGCAAATTTGTATATGCTATTGAGATTTGTGATTGTATTTGCCTTAGTGAATTGTCTGTATGCTTCATTTTTATATGAATTGAATAAATCATTGACCCAGAATAAAAACATTTTACAACGTTACATTAGTGTTGAAGTGGTTGTGCAGCTTTTTGGGTTGGGTAAGGACACACTCCCAGCACTAGTGCAGTGTTGGGTAAGGACATGCTCCCAGCACCAGTGCAGTGTTGGGTAAGGATACACTCCCAGCCACCAGTGCAGTGTTGGGTAAGGACACGCTCCCAGCACCAGTGCAGTGTCGGGTTAGGACACAATCCCAGCACTAGTGCAGTGTTGAGTAAGGACACACTCCCAGCACTAATACAGTGTAACTGGAACTTGTTCGAATTATAAATAAATTATAAATACCTACAGAGATGTGTGCAGGTTAATTAAAACATTAAAAAAAAATCTGTCCTTCAAATGTCTACAGTTGTGCTTTATTTCAGTTCTTTGTTATTGCTTTGTCTACAGTTGTGCTATATTCTCAAAATACCTGCGCCATCCAGTGGTGCCAGGATGACACGGGACGACAGCTTCGCTCTCATCGGTTATATACAAATATAATCTGGTAAGTATATGGCCACCTCATTTTCATCAGCAAGGCACAAGTTATTTAATTATAAATTCAGCTTGTTCCCATTGTTGCAGAAAAAACAACAAAAACTTCATTACCGAGCACAAAATAGAAGCCAACTAAAAATAAACACGGAAAGGACATTGCTAATGGGGCAGAAAGAGAAATTACAAATTGAACACTCACCCGTCTGCCATTTTGATTTAATTACCATCCTCCCCAGCATCCGTCTTACAAGGAGTTATTGATTGAGATGAAATTGTTCCCACGCCCCAATATGATTAGAACACTTCAGGGAGCTGGGCATGTTAATAATGGAGCGGAGTCTCTCGGAAACCTCGGCATGCCTGAGCAAATGTCACACACTTGACCTTTGTCAGGGTAATAGGTGTCAAATGAGGGAGAAGGAGAAAATTAATAAGGGCCTTTAGATGAAAGCACATAGGTTTCAAGAGTGCTAATCAAACACTTATATAGACTAGAATTTACCTTATAAAAGCCCAGGCATACCACACATGATACTCCCGATACTACAGGTGGGCCTGAACCGCCCCCAGATGTTCAGGAAGCTGAAAAGAAAATAGAAGTTCTTTCATTTGCCTTCTAGAGTCCAGTTAGTAAATGTGGACACAACCAAGACAGGGATGCAGATCCAGGCGAGGTCGCCACGATACGGTCATGATGGCCGAGGGAATTAAAACATGCAGGGTTCCAATCCATCACATTAAGTTTCTCGTAGCATGCGTGTAGGCTGGAGACATGAGAATGGGTGTTGCTCCATCTGTCCACGCCCTTCATCTATCTAACCATCCGTCAAGTCGGCACCCATCAAGTAATTATCCTTCCACACATAACCACAATAGTGGCCACCCCCTGTCCACCAGAATATATCTGTTCAAGCGGTTTGTTCAACGGGAAAGATCCGTTCACCAGGAAAGACCTGTTGAACAGGAAATAACAGTGCTCCAGAACTGATCTGTTCACCAGGAAAGTTGTTCATGGTTGATTCAGTGAAAATCCCTCTCAGTGGTTTCCTCCATGTCATGGGTGGAAGAGGCATTTATATAAAAGAATAGAAGTATTTGGGTGAATCCACCCATAGCCTTGGCCAGCATTGGGACACTTCCTTCATGAGAGGGTGACTATTTTAAAGCCTTCAAGGAAATGTCAACATACTTCTCTAAATATGAAAAAAAACCTGTGTTGACGGATGATGCCAGTTACTTATGACACTCATGAACAGTCATACATCAGGCAATGCCTCGATAATAAAGCCAAATGTCGACGCATATGCAACGATAATGGAGCTGATGATGACAAAAGATCTCAGCAGTCTCTCCACTAACTGGCTTCTCTGGGTGTGGGGCGGGGAAACCCTCTCACTTTGACAATTAGGAGAGATCAAGAGGCTCACTGCTAAGCCCCTCTCTTTGATGGGAGTGTCTGCTGCAATCCCTGACTTCCTTTCTGGATCAACGGGGCGCCGGGAGGATGGCAGTCTTCAGTATTCACCACTGTGTAAACGTCGCTTCTGTAGGCCTTCTGAGTAGGTTACCTCTCAGCAGTGTTAGCCCTGAATCTGCACCATGGCTACTGTACACACAGTTTTCCGAGGTCTTCGTCCTCTGCTTCCTGACAGTCTCAGGGATTGCTTATCTCCAAAAATCTTTCAGCATTCACTTCCATTGGTCCACAGAGAAAACTGCTTGCTGTTTGTGCTAACCTGTACTTATGATGCAAAATTTTACTCGGAGGCCCAGGGCCTTTAATATGTTAAATAGGTTTGTGGAAGTTCCCTCAAGTCAGCATGTCAGCGTCCGATCCCGTTGACAGGACCAGAATGTATTCCTGTGGTTCGACGGGGAGCATTCCGTCTCGCCTGCTCTGACAATACTTTGTGAGGGCGAGAGTGGGGGAAAGCCGAGAGCCGTCCAGGGGAACAACGCGGAACGCGGCTCCATTTCACTTCGATAGCTGCATTTAATGAAATCTTCATTGCGGACTTTAGCGCCTGATCGGTTTTCGCTCAGCTTCTTAGCCACCCACAGCAATCTGGCACTTCTGCTCTGTTTGTCGATCACAAGAGCAACAGAGGTCACAGTCCATTTCTGGAGTGAAAAGAGATAACTAATATGCCCTACAGATATATATATATATTTCTTCTAGTTCTAGTTCTAGTTCTAGTTCTAGTTATTATTATTATTTTTGGTTATTATCATCATTATTTTACTAGGTGGTGTTAATTACCCACACCTCCTTGATTTGTTTGTGACACATTTAATACATTAGCAGTAATAATATATTTACTTTTAATAAATTTACTTTTATAACCGTGTAACCTTTAGGAGTGCCAGAGCCAGTGTCAGCTCATTCAGCAGAAACACAATCACAGCAGGCGTAAGCACTGTTTTCACAACCAGGCTTTGACATCCACAGCGAACATCCCAAGTGACACAGTATTAAAGCTGGTCAGGCTTGCCCCAACTCCATGGAGAAATATTGCCCCCCCAACCCCAAAGTAGACCAGCAGTGTGATATTCCCGTTGAATATGGGTGAATAGGCATGCATAACTCTATTTCAAACTTAACAAAGGAACACTCGCTGGCCTAAGCTAAAGACGCCGCGGCAAGGACCGCAATTAAAAACCGATCTGAGCAGTACTCCAGCCGTGTTATGGAGCGATTCAAGTGTGCCACAGTCTAGGAATTGCAGTCGGTGTAATACCTGGGGTCACTCGGTAATAATACATTCCTACCTTTGGGGAAGGATGGAAAAAAAAACGGACAGGAGAGAACAAGAGGAATGAAGTTCCTGAGGCACTTCCACACCCTCTGCCAGCCCACTCACAGACCTCAGCGTGTGTGGTGCCACCTGGGCCAGACCTTTCACTCAGTGCTGCGTGGGTGGCGGTTGGCTCGTTTTATCAGGCCCGCTGTTGCCGTGTTTGAGATGCAGTCTGCCAGGTCTAGTTCCACAATAAGATGAGGTGAAGCACAGATATATAAAACTGCTAGAGAAGGACACAAAATATGTTTTCACAGTGAGAACAGATGCTATGTCTGACCAGTCGATCCATAAAGAACAATAATCCAATCCATAAACTATTCCAGTACTTTATTTTATAATGTACTTACCAAATTATGTAAGGTATTATCCCTTGGCACTGTGAAGCCTTCCCAACTAAGCATGGTGACAAGGCTGTACAATTCCATACACTCTGAACCCAATCAATCAGTAGAAGCTTGCCCATTATGCACCCACTTCGCACAGGTGGTCCCTATACTGCCTCAGGAATAGATGAGTGGAAGTTTAAAGGAAGGTTATGGAATTTGTGAATTATGAATCTTACTAATTTGCTGAGGTATTACTGATTCTTGACCATCTGCTGTCAAAGGGGCCTGATAAATCCTTTCCGACAAAATGTAATTATTGTGGTCATGTAGAAATTATGGCTTTTTTGAAAAATGTTTTATTATGAGTGCGCTATGGGTGGGGGGGTGTAGAGAGCCTAGAAACAACGACTTGTTTCTTCCAGGATGCAATAATCGTAATTGAACTATTGGTCATACTTGCATGGGTTTATAATGGACCCATCTGGAGTAACACTAATACATTATATATTTTATCATAACTGCATAGATTATATATTTTCCTCCAGTGGTCACTGATGGACTGATGAGAAATAAAATTGCAATTAGCTGATGCATTTGCATGCTTCATGCATCTCCTCCGTCATTATCGCATTCCAAGGTCATGACGAGTTACCTATATTCACCACCAGATGGGGCACTTGCTCCGTTCCGTGCGACACTCATATTCAGCTCAATTGGATCAATAATTTATTATCAGAGCATCTTTACAAATATTTTATTTATAATCGTACTGCGCTGTTAAGATTGGGTGAATAGACGCATCACATTAGTGATGTTCTATAGCGGACACATATATAATTCTACAGTTTTGGTATAAACGTAAATGTATTGAGTTTAAGATATTGCTACCTTAAAGGCAGCAATGCCCGTCTTTTGGTTAAATCTACAGTAATTCTGCTCAAAATCCACGAGCTTTATTCACACAAGACAGAATTAAGATATAGCCTTATATGTCTTTCATTTTAGGCACCTATATTAGGTATAATATAAGACTAACGAGAGCGTGCAGGCACACACAAAAGAACACAAGGAAAGATAATTCCCAAAGGCCTATATTATAATCATCTTCATAGTTTTTCTACCACGAGTGTTTTAGGATTTTGGCTGACAGATAATATCGTCTATTTTGGTCATTAATTTTCGTGTGGTGCTTTCTCTCTAGGACCTCGCCATCCAAGCGTGAAGTGGCTGTTCTGTGTTCTTGAGTGCCCCAAGGTCAGTGCCAGCGCGGCTTGCCTGACCCGTCGACGTCATTATTTGTAACCATCCTTTTTTGCTTTTAGCCGACGCTAACAGGCCGGGGAACCGAAGCGATCAACAAGGAACGGGCTCAGTACCAGTACATTGAGCTCCGTCTCCGAGTGCGAACTGATAAAAATGTTTTAAGCAGGCCATATGCCTGAGCCGGTCCGCATATCGACCCCTCCATATCTATGGTCTTCTCCCACTTTCGGCGTAAAAAGCCTGATGTAGTGCAGATTGAGACTGTTTTTGGTTATGTAGCCTAATCTCGCTAGATCCCAATTAAGTTGATCCGAAAATGACCGTTTAGAGGCAACTTTGTTCTTAAATTTTGTACTTAAATCACTTCGAGGCACGTGAAAGAGAGGGGCGACTCTGCCTCTTCCATTTATATCCTTATGCTGTGCCCTGACTTCATGCCCTTTCCTTATTCCCTGACTCCGAAAGCCCCTTAAACTTCCCGTGTCTAAAGCTTGATTTGCGACGATAAGTCCATTGTCACGTTGGCATCCGTATTTTAAGGAACCAATGCCGTGAAACTCTTTTTTATTTTAACTCTTGTTAACACTTCAGAGCACTCCTTAAAATATTGTAAGCGCAAAAAAAAAAAAAAAAAAAAAAACGTTTTCAAGGAAGTCAATGTGGAAGCGCACACCGATTTTTAGCTATTTTTTCAGTTCAAAGATAAACGGTCATTTCAGGATGAACGGGTTTTGTTCCTAGCTAATCATATTTTGGAATTGTCATTGCTAAATGTTTCATGAGCTTAGCTAGACAAATCCGACCGCCAGAGCGATATCTCTGCAGCTACACCTCACTTTCCCCATATCGGTTCTCTCCTTTGTTTGTGGAACTCTGATAAGGAATTGCCGGTTCACAGTTCTCTGATAGCAGCGGTCCTAATTTCACCACCTCTCGGTGTTAAAAATAATGTATTTTTGTGTCCTGGGACTGGGGCATTCAAATGACCTTGTAAGAATAACCGATTTTATACATATACACGAACAGCGGTGTCGTCTAGACTACGTCTGAAGTTTTTGACATTCCTTTAACAGTTTTAATCAAAACATTCAGTCGACGGTGCAGTATTAAACGATGCTGTTAATGTTATTGTTCTAAAAGATCGCTAAGCAAGAAAACAAAACGATGTAACCATTGCCGCCACCAACATCACTTGGTAGAGATTCCTTTTAAACTACATGGATATATTTTTAAACTCGATTTTAAGTTCTGCAAGTTTTACTATTCATATCACGTTCGTTAAAAATGAATGCACTTATATGGAGAGGATTTAAGTACAAAATAAATCCACCAAAAGCCACGCACTTCAAACAAGCCGAATCTATATTACATTTGAATAAAATATGTCAAATTAATAATATTTGGCACACAGACGTTTCCTTGATAAGGGCTTTGAAGTTTTGGATCATCTTCAAACATGATGTTCTGTACATTAAGTCAAAGTAGCCTGGAGGGAGTTTACACGTGAACTGAAAGGGATTTCTCCTGACATAAACCATTAGCCCAATTTAAATATTTAAATGAAAATGACACCGTTTCCAGTGTCTCAGATAGCGTTGGATTGTTCCAGATTAAGTGCAGTATATTGGTGGCTGGAGGTGAAGGGTAAGAACAGTTGGAAAGAAAAATATTCCAACATGACAGAACTCTTGGTTTGTTACGTCCTCTTAGCATGTCTCTCCCTCTCATCAGAGGATGATTGGTTCCTCCAGCTAGAGACTTTTTCTTTAGCTCAATGAGCTAATCATTTCTCTTGTCCTGTGTGCTGGAACACGCTGGCTGCACATGCCTCAACTGACAAGATTTCTTAGGAAAGACACAGTAGAACGTCGCTGTGCTTAACAGGGTTCTTACTTCAACACTCTCATCCAGTTAAACTTTCTCTTTTATTTATCCATTTTTACAGTAAACATATTTATGTGGTGGCTCACATCTGTAAGCCACCTCTGTAAACTCCTTACACGTTTCAATAAATAAACTCAAGTCCCTGAGTTCACTAACAGCTGACTTATAAGTGAGGGCCAATAACTAATTCACGTCCTTTTATTTAAAGTTTATCAAGAAACAGACAGTTCCCATCTAATTATACTTACTGTTATTTACCACACTCTGGTTCTATGTCTCTGCTTGTTAGGAAAACAGCCCTCTGTGTGCCACCCTTGAAAGAAGCCCAAAGCTTTTATTCCCAGCTGAGAAGACGGAAAAGTTGATTAAAATTGACTGATTTTCTTGGAAACATCAGGTGAGAGAGGCAGACAGGATTTACAGACGGATCGCAGATGGACAGGGACGCTTATCATCCCTATACTGCTCATTACTTAGAGTTCACGATGACTTAAAGCCATGTAAGTGGATGTTTGAATCATCTTTTTTCAGAAAAGAAAACCTTGGCATTTCTGATATTTACCTTTTTATTTTTTTTTGTTGGTATTCAGTGACCAGACTAAATAAAACAAGCTAAACAGGATTTCTGCCACCTGTGCTGACGAAACGGAAGGGGGCTGGCCTCCAGTGAACTGTCTCTGAATGTCTCGACAGTGTTGTCTTAGGGAGACATTTATTTGAGGAAACAAATTTAAATTACCAACGCGTCATTGCTCAGCGCATTAGAAGGTCCTATATCACCCTCCATCATCACATGGTAATCATACTCTTCTTTAATTTTGTTAGCGTGACCTCCCCTCCCCCTCCTCTAAAAGAGAACCCTACTGATACGGTATGAACATGTCCTTGTCAAGGTAAATCCATCGTTGGGCTGAAATGCTGATACTGCACCTCTCATGTTCAGTCTCTCTGATAGTTGAAGCTCATTCCTTAAAGACAAATGGCTTTTCTGTGTCTGCATCGTTTGGACAGCGACCAGCACTAAAACACTTCAGGAGGAACCAGTGAAATTAACGTCATTGGCAAACAAAATGTATGTGCATGAAAGCTGCTGTTTCAGCTTCCACAATCACAGCATTCAAATTCCAAGCAAAGCAACTGCAGAAATATTTTGCCCCGTTTGGGGCTGCCCTGTTTGTGAAGCATGGCTTTGTTTTGAATTTGGTTCGGCTCTTTAAAGATAGCAAGTAAATGTAAATAGCTTTATGATGACGGGTTAAGAAAAGCAAAAAAAGCATAGGGTAATATGTAAATTCAACAGAAAGCTATTTACTTACTCTCTTAAAAGAGCCAACCCAGATGAGCTGTACTGTTTGTTAGGTGTTGGGCCTTGAACAGCTAAGGCCTTCAGAACTGCTTCAATCCATCTTGGAATACTGTCGTACAAGTTTTGAACTCTTTCAAGTGAAATATTTTTCCATTCTTGAAGAAGGAAAGCCTCCAAGGCAGATGAAGTTTAAAATCTACTCTTCGTTTCAGAACTTCACATAAAGGTTAAATGCTGTTTAGATGTGGGGATTGGGGGTAGTGTGTATGGGGGTGTTATCATCTTGGAATAAGGGGAAATATATATATTTTTTTGGAATATGGGAAACAATTTTATCACCATTAGGTGCACCTTGTCACCTAAACTGGCTTCATATTCCATAGTTGTAGTTCTACCATGCAGAGTAATGATCGGACCCAAAGGGTTGAGATCTGGTAACTACGAAGGCCAAAGCATATGATTCACATCATTTTCACACTGATCAAACCATTCAGTGACCCCTCGTGCCTGAGCCGAGGCATTGTGGGGCATTGGGGGCATTGTCATCCTGGAATAGACCACTCCCATCAGGATAGAAACGTTTCACCATGGGATAAAGGTGATCACTCAGAATAACTTTGAAATGATTTGCAGGGACCCTTCCCTCTAAGGCAACAAGTAGACCAAAACCATGCCGGGAAAATGCCCCCCACATCATAAAAAAGCCTCCTCCTCACCCCCTCACTGTAGATTTTTCCTTTTATTTGTCACCCGTCTGTGTCTGTGTGTGTGTGTGTGTGTGTATATATATGTGTGGAGTACTTGTGGATTTGTTAGAACATAGTTTAATGGTCCAAGAGTTCGTTTAGAGTTGAATCGGATATTCCAAGATAAGGATCGGCTCTGATCCAGGACCCAATTGCTCCAGACTGATGCCAAGATTGTGTTATTTCACACAAACAAAGATTGAAAGACGTGCACATAATACAAGATCTAATCTAGCATCCAAACATTAATCCTAAAATTGACGATGCTGTTCATTTTAAACGTTCTGTGCTCAAGACTTTTCAGTATGCTGTTGCTAACAAGCTTGTAATGTAGTGAATAACATAACAAACTATAGCAAAAATAATACAATTGCTAGTCCTTTGTCTGATAGCTGCCGGAACAAAGTTTGCTAAACTGGTATTTAGTTTGTTGACGGCTATCTGTTCCGTACAGAAACTGCATTTATACATTAATGACGTACATTAAACATGTATTTAAGCAATTTGTACTTTTCTTGTTGCCTTAGTCAGTTTTGTTTGTGTTATGCGCATAGGTAAAAAACAAATTTGAATGAATTGGTGTGCGATACCATCGGGCTAAAACCAGGCTACTAAAACAAGCAACTTAAGCTCTTCTTAAATATTAACCTTTGTGATGTATGTAACATAGAATGCTCTTGAGCTCAATCCGATCCATGAAAGCCAACTACTCAAAAAGTGTGAACTTTAAAGAGAGCAAAAATGCATTGTTGTGATTCATCTGGGTGCCTGACAAATGCTCTGTGTTTTTGGAGCCAAAGGTGAAAATATATCATTTCAATCTGGTAAAAAGGATTACCTTACAGCAGACAGATTTAACTTTCATTGGTTGTTCAGTGTCGTTAAGACTTGCAAGGACGGGAAACGCGTACTCCGGTTTTTTTTTTTTTTTCCTTGCAAGCCAATCTGAATGTATTTAATTTAAAGTGGAAATTATCCAATGGTGCTTTTTAAATTTTTATCCTATGGCAAAGTGAGGGAAAAAGTACAAACAAAGGAGTTTCCTGAGAATATGGTTATGATAATAACCCAGAGTGCACATTCATAATATGAACCATCACTAATGGGTGAGTATACCGTAGCTGTTTGTGAGGGCCGCCATAGGGCTCTATGCAAGCTGAGCAGGACAAATCACAGCACATGCCATGCGTATATGCGCAGGCATCGCAGTCAGGAGTTGGCGGTGGAGGGCTCGGCTCCAGAAGCCGCCCTTGGCACTCTCATTCCAAACACACGGTGCTATGCACCTGCAACGTTCGACTAGTAGAATCTAGTGAACATGTACAGAGTCGCCCAGACTGGAACACAGCAGATGTCAGTGATCGATGCACCCCGGAACACCGCACAAGAAGTGGGCCTGTCCTCTCATGGAATGGCTAAAGTTGAACACCACCTTCATGTTGTTTGTCCAGACAAGCATTGTTGCCCTCAGACTGCAGGCTCAGAAATACTGCCAGCTGCTGTAGGAGGTTTATGTGGGCGCCACAGAGTCCCCACACACCATGCACATTCTGTGCAGTCAACACGACACCCTAACTCTAGTTGGGGTGACCTCACTCTTTGTCACCGCACTCAACCGCGTTAGTGGGTGGGTTGTTTCCACCAGGTGAGCACTCGGACAGCTCACAGAGACAGTGAGCTTGCTGTTGTGGTTCAACATGGGCTGAGAACCATGCGTGTAGGGGGGCGCATGTGTAGAAGGCCTAAGGGCTAAGAAAGGGAGGCCATTGGAATCTTACTACCACAGATGCTTTGCCTAGGGCTAGGCATGTTGACAGGTATAGGTGTCCTGACAGATGCGTGGAGTTAGACGTAGCTTTGCCCTCGGTAGGTGAGCCAAATTGTACTTCCTGGGTCCCAGTGTTTTAGGTATGAGAAAATAGGCATCTTGCAAGTCGCCAACCGATCTCCTTGATGGATGGACTGAAACAGTGGCCTCAGGGTCAACATCTTGAACTGCTTCCAGCCCAAGTATAGATTGAACTGCCTGAGATTGAGGATTGGCCTGAGGCTACCATCCCGCTTTGGCATCAGAAAGTACTTTGAATACAACCCTCCAATCCAGTCGGAAGGTAGAACCATACGAATGATGCATTTGCTCAACAGAGCCCGAATCCACAACCTGCATCTGAACTAGGCAGACCACAGGTGAACTGCAACAAGAATCCGGGAATTCTGCAGAGAGTGGCTGCCCTCTGTTCTACAGGGGGAGCGGGACCTTCTACAGGGGCTCACACTGGTAAAGTATCTCCCCTAATCAGAAGCCAGAGACGAACAATCACTAACAAACTTTTTCTAAACAAAAAAAAAACAGGTAAAGTGACAACATGAAACGATCGTATCAGTACTTGGAGAAGTCTAATGCAACACAAATGGGAAAAAAAGAGGAGATACTGACAAATAGTACTCAGCCTGTCAATGCCGTCTCTGTGCGTCAAACGACAGAAAAGACATAAGTGCCATGACTGCTAGGCTTAATACGATGTCGGTCACATGACACCAAGCGCTCTCGCGAGATTTAGCATATCTGCTCAGATATTTCTGGATTCTTTGGGGAAATAACCCATTAGTGAAGGTTCATATTTTATATTTGAAAGGAAACCTCTTTTCAGTCGCTGGATAATTTAAAAAAAAATAATACACATGGGTTTTCTAATGATTTATGGGTTTTCCAGAAACTTCCTGACCGCGAGCATCCAAAAAGATGTCTTTTGTATTTAGGACTATATGGTTTCTAAAAGTAGGGCTACATTATTTTCTGTTTAATTTCTTTTCCCCTTTAAAACTACACATTAAAATACTCTAGGGAGACTTTTCAGAGGAATAGCCAGACAGTCAACACTTATGAATATAAGTTTAAGAACATAACGGAGAGGGCATTTTATTCCATGCTCACTTACCAATCTGTTGCCACTTTACTCTTTAGTGGTGATTTCTACTTGGCGGAATGTAATCTGTCACATTAGTCCGATTATGTCAGCCTAGTTAATTCTGGCTGAATTGCAAAACCCTGTGCCGATCTGTTAGTTTCGTGAGAACAAACAAATTACTTTTAAAGAATTATCTGCGACAGTATGATGCACATCATAAGTATTTTACTTTTCCTTTACTACTTTCCAATATGGTAGACTGGCATTTTACTAAATGGCACAAGTAATCAGGCATGAATCAGTGGGGTGTGAGAACTACCATGCAGATTATAATTCGTTTTCACACTGGTGGCACCCAGCTCTGTGGAGTTTTTTAAGCATCAAAACACTTTTTTTCAAGTTTCTTTTTTTAGCACTTTGTAATAACAACCATGCCCCATAAAAAAAAAAAAAACATGTCTCTCTTTAACGCTTGTAAAACATTACAGTTATTACACATTATTGAAAATGTATATAGTTGACAATAGGTTCAGTCCTCAAATCTCACAAATAGGCGCTTTTAAGAGAACGTTTTAATATTGTTGTTGTTGAATTCTGTCAATGATGCAAAACTTCATCTAAGGGCTACTTTAGGTTAATAAAAGCATTATATCAGCTAACAATGCAATTGGTATAATCTGTGAAGTCGTGCTCATTCCTGGTGTCAGTTTCACTTATGTTAAGGCGGCACTAACATTTCTGTCGTTTGTAACCCGGAAGCCTAGCGGTAAACACCCAGACTGCAGCTCGACTGGCATGGCTGAAGCCTAGCGGTAAACACCCAGACTGCAGCTTGACTGGCATGGCTGAAGCCTAGCGGTAAACACCCAGACTGCAGCTCGACTGGCATGGCTGAAGCCTAGCTGTAAACAGCCGGACTGCAGCTCGACTGGCATGGCGGAAGCCTTGCGGTAAACACCCAGACTGCAGCTCGACTGGCATGGCTGAAGCCAAGAGGTAAACACCAAGACTGCAGCTCAACTGGCATGGCTGAAGCCTTGCGGTAAACAGACAGACTGCAGCTCGTCTGGCATGGCTGAAGCCTAGCAGTAAGCAACTCCAACGACAGTGGGAGAAAATGAAGCTTGACGCTCCCGCTCTGTTCCCTTATTCTGGGACTTCTCAAGGGATTTGTGTGGGCTGGTGACTCAACTGAATCGGTCAGGGTGCATTGTTATTCCTCGGTTGTAAGCTATGGGCTTTCAAGGCTGAATGTAGCCAAAGCCAAATCATTTCCATCATAACCAAACCAGTGGGGCTCAGAATGTGCCACAGAGAATTGTCGAGTTTGCAGCTGTACCAGCAACACCTGCGGTGCATGCCAATTTCAGACTGCAGAACAAAAAACAAACCAAAAGCTGCTAATGGATCCAATATCACCGTAGGGATGATAATAATTAGACGTGAGCCGGGTCAATCAGTCTCAACTGGCAAACTATACAAATTTCTATGTGGACGAGGTCTTCTCTGTATAAAATACCTTGCGATACAGTACTGTGGCAGGCGGCAACGAGCCCCGTTCTCATGCAGCTGGGACATGCTCAAACCAGCCCGGATTGACAGACAAAATGTGGGGAGCCACACCCACAGTCAAACACTGTGCATTTGCACAACTGAGTGTGGTTTTGCTAATTGTACCACACTCAGGTGTAGGGAATTAAATGACCTTTAAAAACAGAGAGAGACCAGAGCTGATCAGTGAAAAAACGGTTTTGGTCTGAAAAGTCTGTTTGGAGACTAGGCTGGATCCGCTTTTGTTTGATTTGTTATTTAATAGTTAAAATATTGAGAGCTGAGTGTTTAAAAATGGTTTAATTTGAGTTTTCTCTAAAAGGCATTTTTCCTTTCCAAATTTTACATTTCTGTTCTGGTTGTTAAAACTATGCAAAATAAACCCTTTAAATCCTCCATCTGCCTCCAAGTCTCCAGCCACTACCGGACCGGGCATGTACCGGCGTGCTGCAAGTACCAACACAAAATGGCCTGAAACAGCCTTTTTCAAATGCGTTAGTACACAATCGGTGAGTGTGCTTATTTTCCATCATATTTTTAAACATTTTCCACAGATATGAAAGTATGGGTGACTGACTGAATTTTCATGAATAAGCAATGACGAAGGGTAGCAGGTGCTGTTTGCTTAAAGCAGTCATTCAGGGTCTTCATATGAACATGCTCGAAGCTTCTGAACAGATAAGCAGGGCTTTACACTCAGCCGAATTCTGCATTGCCCTGATTTTAATAGCCCGCTTTTTTCCCCAATGTTCTCCCAAGACCACGGTCCAAGTATTTATACATAATCAAGAGTAAGCAGATGGACGTTGAGAACATCTAAAGATGCCCGTCACCAAAGGCACAAAACCAATTATCTCTGAAGGTTATTTCATACAGCTAATTCCAGGGCCAAAATATGTGTTTAGAGAAGGAGTCCTAGATAGAGGTAATCCCCCCCCTTTGTTCCAGTTTACCACACAAAACATTTTGTATGTGCTCACTATGACATTCATGTAAGACCGCACACTGTTGCTCCCTGGTGAAAATGAGCAGCGTTTTGAACCTTCGTGCATCTTCGTCAGGTCATGTGAAAAGTTCATCCTGATTCACATAAACAGTGTTGAACACTAAATCGATGTCAAACATCCTCAAAAAGGAAGAGGGAAACAACACAAAGACACAAGGCACGAGGGGTCATTAGACCATCACCCAGAGAAAATGGAAAATCTGACACACCTAAAATACCTCAGATCAGCATAGCCTACCAGTCAGATATTATAGGGGCAAGAATTGTGACACAAAACTGGAATTAGAGCGCTTACAGGGCCTATCTTGATGCTTATCTCTACCAAAATGTTTATTGCTTTTCTATCTAACGCGACTGCAATCTTCTCAGGTCTGTCACCAATATCTCAAAAACGGGTCGCCTCTCGTTTTCCCTGTCCCTCCAGAAACCGCTCCCCCACCGCCCACCCACCAGAACACCTTTATTATTCCTGCCCAGTGCCCTCCCCCAGGCAAACAGACAGGGGCGACGGACAACAGCATTCCTCGTCACATGCAGGTGCCTAAATCTAGCCTGGCAACCATTTATTATTTTTATTTTTTATTATTATTTTATAGATAAATAATAGACCACCATAGCCATACAATATTTAAGAGCAAATAAGCCAAATTAAAATCCTCAAATTCATTTTATAAACCTGAGCTTTACAAAAAAAACACAAAAGAAAAAAAAGACTGAGAACTTCGGTTGTTTCCCCCCCCCCCAAATACTCCAGAAAGCTCTGCGGTTTCCATGGCAACGCCCACAGAAGCGAATGTGGCACAAAGGGTTCACAAACAGGTGAGCTTGCTTTGTTTTTTTGATGTAGGTGTTTACATTCTCAGTATCATATCTCCGGCATCGAATGATGTAGTCACAACATTCAAAGTGTACCGGGTTACATACTTCTGAAGAGCTTGATATTGGGGGGCTCTAAAACTGCACGATGCCAGGTAGAAAGAAACGTCTCCCGAAAACGAAAATATTGTTCTACACCCATGCACTTTATACTTAAGTCGACAAATCACGTACAGGCATGCACGTTTTGAAGCAAACCATCGGTGGTGAACGAATCCCACCGGAGAAGCAATGCCAGACTACAATCACTCACAAAAGCTGTCTGGGGAAATACAAAACGGCAAATTACGGCGTGTTTACTCACCCGGCGGGGTCACGGCTCGCAGAAGTCCCTGAAAACAGCTGAAAAGTGAAATAGGCCCGGCAGCCTTCTGAACATCTCGCGTGAACATCTCGTCCGTCCGTCTAACACCACTAGCACCCATGTGACCACGCTGTCCGGACAATTTTCCTTTGGATAGGCTCGCCACGCCAACAAGATGCGTTATGGAATGATGCCAGTTCTGGTGTTCGTTAAGCATGGGCTGAAGTCCGTCAGGATTTGGTATGCTTGGCGAAAGCAAGCAACCGGTTGGATGTGCAAACCTACACGAAAGATGTATGTATGGAAGAATATTTAGCAGCAACGTGCATTGCATTGGGAATAGAGTTATCGATGACCATTTACAATACTCTATACTAGTGAAGTTTAGTAGACCAGTTGGCAAATTAGGTATAATTCATGACATAAAAGCTAACTGAGCGGTGGAGAGCCAACATGGCGCCGTGTTAAAACAATGTGCCGTTCATCACAGTGGCCAGTGCACAGCTTGGTTTATTGGGTGCCAAAGCCAGAAAAAATCTACATAAACATAAACACAAAATATACTTCATTATCATTATCACTGCTGTAGCTCGATAAAAGGCATCTACATTTGGATTTTAACTATCATGTGATACCGCTTTAATCATAGAGCAATGTCTGTGTTTGCACAGCACTGTATATATAAGTATATATATATACACACACACACACACACACACTAAACCTTTCACAAAAAAAAAAAAAACATTTTAAAAAATGCTTTCCAAACATGTTCATACTTTATTTCAAGTGTGTAAACACCTTTTTGAATAGTTCAAGTACAACAGACGGCAATAAAATGGACGATAGTTCACATTTCTTAATTCACATTTGTTATACTATCTTCGTACATATAAAAAAATAATAAATGGGTTTTAAAAGCATTCGAGGAAATAGCGTTCTTTTCTACAGTAATCTTTATTCCACAGTCTGAGAGAACTGGCTGCAGTCTCGCCAGTACAGCAAGTCTAGTGACCGCAGGACGTGTGGGCAAAAGGTGCTACGCTATTGCTAGGCCTGCTGGTCACCTGCTGTTCCTTCCCTACATTCCTATCCCAGAGCAAATCCAACACAAATAAAACTTTGGAATGGTAGAAAAACATAGACATTTAAGGTCTTCCTGCCTCTGCTCTCTCACGTCGCTTAATTCGCCTGGCCAAAATAACGAAGCATGTGGAAATGGCAGGGCAGTTGCTGCGGCCGCAAGCGCTCGTTTATGCCCAGTCCGAAACCGCACAAAACCCAGACTTCATCTACCGTGTCGCAGTTTAGCCATTGGCCGAGGGCCGGCGCTCGTTTAAGAACCTGTGAAATCGCGACGAGCGGGTAATGGGGAGATTTCAGCCGGAACGGGGACGTCGCGGAAGGAAAAAGCGGCGGTGCCAGGTTGGAGCTGGGGTTCGCCACTCCTCTGCCTGCACGTCACACTTTTCAGTCTTTACAGCAGTTGCGTATAAAAAGCAGCAGGTGTAAGGGAAAGTCTCTCCTTGGCTGAAGCGTGAAGGCATAAAAAACAAAAAACAAAGCTTGTGAATCACTATCTGCTTCTCATAGGCAGTGGAGTAAGCCAGTGAACATTACACATTTACAACGCTCCTTTTGGATTCCCTTTAACAGAATCACCACCAGGGATGGCAAAACAACTGCAAAATGTCATCCTCTAGCAGCCGCACTTCAAGGGCAAAGACTGTCAAAGAATTTTAAAAAGCAGAGAAAAGGGCACTCTTACTTAAATACAGTGCAATTGTTCATGTATCTGTCGATTTAAAAAAAACAAAAAAACAAACATACATCAATCACAGTCAAAGAAAAGAGGACATGAAAACTAGCCACGTGTGCAGCTGTCTTTGGCAAAAAGTCCTCAGCTCTGTCCGAGTCCGTCGCTCAGGAGAGTCACTCATGTCACCTCCGGCCCATTTCACTCTGTCTCATGAACTGGATGTTGTTAACACTGTCCGCGAGCTCGGGGTACTGGTCCACAGGGACAACGAAGTAGCCCTCGTATCCCGGCACCCGGCCGGCACCGAGCAGCTGCTGCCTCTCGCCGTCGGTCCAGGCGCGCGAGCCCTCCTCCCCGTCCCGAAGGCGCTGCCGCTCTTGGCTCCAGGCCCGTGCCACAGCCCGCTGACGGGCCAGCTCCACCACGCGGGCCCGCTCCTCGTCTGCAGAGCTCCCGTAGCGGGCGTTGAGCCGCAGCGCGCCGTGCTCCAGCTGGATGTCGGTGATGCGGCGCGCCCGGCCGCCCAGGACCGCGTTCATCTGCGACACCGTCACATTCACGCCCGTCTCCAGCGTGCGCCGCCCTGACGTCAGCCCCACCAGGGCCAGGTCTGCCTCCGCTGGGCCCGGCTTGATGAAGTGGTGGGTGTCAATGCCGCCCACGGTGAAGTGCAGGTCGTGGAGGTAGACGGCCCCGTGCAGGACAGCGGCCAGCCGCCGGGCGTCTTCGCTGACGGCGCTGGTGATATCAGTGGTCACCCGACCATCCCGCACAGCAAACTTCACCCCCTTGCCGAAAATACAGCCGGCAGAAGCGAAAGAGATCCGCCTGGTGGGGCGCGGGGGGCACCCCTCGCCGTGCGCTGCCCCGTACACAGGACCCAGCCGCTCCAGCTTCACAAAGTCCTTCAGCTGCCTCTGTACCTCGCACTGCACGCCCAGCACTGACTGGAATAAAACACAAAACAAGACAGCCTTGATGGGTCACGGAGCCCGGGAGTCACAAACCACAGGCCTCACAATGCACAACGGGGAGCTCCTGGCCTTCGCGGCCAGATGCTCGGTGTGAACATTACATTAAAACCGCCACATTCCCCACGCGACCACACTCCCCTGTCCTCTCACGCTTGTGGCAGACGGCACAAGGAGAATACGTCCCTTTGGCGGATTCTCCCTTCTGCTCCGTTTTAAAAACCGCAGAGAACACGCGGTCACATTAACACTTCAAACAACTCACACGCCGTATCCTAACTACAGTCAGACCACCTTTTTTTGCTGCTAATGAAGCCGGAGAGATCCTGCTTTTAAAGGTCCGTGTCAGTTTTGAAATGCCGTTCGTTTCTTTCTCACAGAAGAGTGTCCGACTCCAAATGGAAATGATTTGGACGAGTTCAAATGACTTTGTACATTATACAAATGCTGGAACGCTGGCAAAACAAACTGCTGATGATGAGAGAGAGAAAAAACGCAAGACAACCTGCATTCAACAGCAATTTCTGTGCGGTAAAAGAAGATTTTGCAGGCACACATGAAAGTCATCGTTGCGAGGATATTTCATTTGTTTAATAAACGCGATTCCCCGCGTTGACTAAAGCATTACACCAAAAGGGCGAAACACTCCCTCACATCTGCACATCACCACTAAAAACGCAGTGTCAACGGAGGAAGAGAGAGGACAACTTTCACACCGCCTTTGTCTCACTGGCCCATTGTAAAAGCTGCCCTTTTCAGGACAATTCCAGCCTTCGCTTGCGTTTGGCCCGCAGTTTTCACATTGAATCTCAGCATATCCAACCAGAATAAGGAAACCAGTCAAGTTAAATGAAATCGAGGGCATGGCATTTAGCAATGACTCTCAATGGTTCTAAGAGAAGGCTCACTCTGAATATTACTCGAGTTAATCAAAAGGCGTAAATCGAGACGCACCCTTGGTTAGAACATATTCTGCGTTATGAAGCTGATAAATAACGACCTGCGGCTCTTTATTCCCCAACTTCATGCAAGTGATATGTGTGGACAGCTATCCAATTATTTTCCATAAACTTGACCCATTAGGACTTACAAAATGAATAATAGCAAACAGATTAGCAGTAAAAGCTGAATTTCATTACTTCACCAGGCCGACTTCTGCAGCTTACAATTCGAAACTTTTTTAGACTGCCACTGAACATCTTCAGTTACAACTCAGCTAAAAACCTCAAGAGTACAAGAGTTGAGCCCCTATGTGGGCTTTGCAACCTAACGTCTACACATTTAACGTCACTACCTTTAAGGTTCTTTACAGGGTCAAGGAGTGGTTCATATACTGAAACAAAAATGAAAACATTTAAAAATCATGATTAATTAGGGATGGTAGGAACAACAGCACAGGAGTATACATTGAAGGTTTCATGGCAAAAAAAATAAATTGCGATTTTAACACACCTACAGCTGCCAGGGAAAAATAACTTGCATGTGGGACAAAATTGACGCTGTCTGATGAAGTCACAAACGTCTGATTTAAAAAGGCTGAAAGGCCAAGCATGGGGCAATAACAAGTTAAATTTTTTTAGTTTAAAGCTTGGTCAGAACTGTAAATACAACATCAGATGACCCAGCCAAACCTCCTAAGGTCACCCATCGAAAGCAAAGAAAATTAAGTACGTGCTGGACTAAATGAGGTAATATACCCCCCAAAATTTTAACCACAGCCGTACTCACTCGATGTTTTTGGTCATTCACTACCTAATGAACTGGTTTCTATGTCATTTTTGGCACCAGACACACCCAGCTGCCAGCCTTTGGTTAATTAGAGAAGGACGACTGGGAGAAGCAAAGCCAATAAAACAGGAAGCCACGTTTCAGGCGAATAAAGAAAAAAATTGTATTTTAGAGACCACACACACAAGCTTTTTAGCTAACCAATAGGCACGCAACATAAGCTTTTTCTCTAACCAATAGACATGCACCATAAGCTTTTCCGCTAACCAATAGATCACATTCACGACCACATCCATCATGGCTCTTCAGAAAAAGTGGCTGAACATTTAATACCTTAAAAAACCCTTAAGTCATTGAACACTCCGGGGTCATTTACGGAATACTTCTCTGATATGACAGGAGCCGCTGAATCACGTATCACAACCCAAATATTGTAGAGGTGTAATAACATTCCAGCTGAAAATGAGCAAAAGCACCACAAGGTCTAATACGATGTCTACCAAATGACTGACAACCTCAGAGCGTTCTTTTTTTAATTTTTTTTTTATTACAGACAAGCTCATAAATGTATATGTTCCCTCCCTGTGTGGCCGACGCTTTTAGTTTTATACTCGGGGGCTAAAAATATTTTTCTCCTCTAATACTCCTCGACAAGAGATATGTGTGTCTAGAGAGGAACCAGTCTCCCGAAACCGGAGACTGTGCCCCACGGTGAGGGCTCCTGGACCAAAACGACGCCCTGGTTGAGCACAGGAGGAGCCAGTCTCCCGAAACCGGAGACTGTGCCCCTAAGTGAGGTTTCTCGGAGCTGAAGCGAAACTCAGGTGCTTCCTGGAGCTCTGGTCCCAGTGAGAGACGATGGTCAGCGAAACCTCTGGGGACCGAAGTCCCGGAGAACCTCTGTCGAGGCAACACGGCGTAATTATTTCTCCTCCTGTCTCCGTCTCTCCCACCCTCCCTCACGGCTGGCTGCACCCGGCCTCTTGCCCAATCCCGGCGGACCTTGCTCGTAGGTCCCCAGGGGCCCACAGGGGCCCACAGGGGCCGGGGGTTGTGGAGGACCCCAATGCGGTGTGCCGAAACGGCTGACACGATGGCGATCCGGGTTGGAATAGCAAGCAGGCCAGTACCAGAGGCTTATCCATACCAGAGATGGAGCAGGTGACGCAGTGAACCTCATTCTGTCACTATGACAATGAATCAGCCCCGCATCTCTCTCTTTGAGTCATGTGGAATTCCTCATGAGCACACATAACGTGTATATCGATTTCGAATTGCCGCAAGCCTAAAAAGAGCAACATTTTGACCATAACATGGTCGGGACCAATTTAATGGGAATTCTTCAGCAAGATAAGTTCAACAATGAAAGTAGCTCCAAGGCCCAGGCAAGTTTTACAATACCCCACTAAATGACAGTGCCAAAAAAAAACAACAACAACAACAACAAAAAAACACTTCCAGCTACAATAAATTTGCCCCAATAATGTAAGGTCAAACATTCAACTTCAGGCTCTCTTCACTAAATTCACTGCAAAAAATTTATTTCAAACATTCATTTTTTTTAGAGCCTCCAAATTACATTTTGCCAAATAGCAAGGCAATAAAATGCTTTAATTCTTCAGTGCGAGAGGGTATTTCTGCTGCTGGGGTGGGTGGGTGTGAGAGGGCTGACTCTGTAATGAGTTACCGGTGGCTCTCTGGCCCTGAGCGATGTATAGCAGCCTGGGCGGGTGACAGAGGATTTCCACTCCATCCCATTCCCACTGCTCCCTTTGCAATGCAGAAACACCGTATTGCTTTCAAAATCACTCGTCCCGGACGATGTGTTCGGGCCGACACGGGTTTTTTTTGTGTGTGGTACTCTTCATTGAAGAAGCCGACATTTGAAATGGAAATAGCGTGGAAGGTCTTTGAATTCAATTAGAATTGTTCTTTTTTTTTTTTAAGGTGGACTGACGTTCTGACGTTCTCTGTAAAGAGGTGGAAAGAACTGGAAGGATAGCGAGGGCAAAGTGGATTTCAGAAGACACTGCCTAACCCGTTAAAACCTGACACGGACCAATTCTAAATATTTAAAGGGTTACCGACTTTAGAACTTTCACAAACGACGTCATAAATGATTTAAAAATTTGTCGAAAGCCAATCAATACAATCCCAATGGGATTGAATGCTGACATGTTTTCATCCTACTTCAAATAATTTTTGACTATTGTGTTCAGGAGTAACACAGTAACTATGTAACATCTTAGAGTTCATCTTACAGCAAGTCAATATAAATGGTTTTCATGTTTTCAAGGCACATCTGAAATATTAATACATCTAGAAAGATTGAAAAATTTACTGTGCTGTTCAATGAAAACAAACCACATATTTTAATCCGTAGACAGGGAGTTTAGCCAACAGACAATTAGCAGCATTTTATAAAAACGAAAACAAAACAGAAATCTGTTGTGGCAAAACAGTGGCAAAAAAATATATATTCCAATAAACTATTTTTTTTATTTATTGCATTTACTCTAAGTATGGATCAGCTATCAAAAGTCTTATCGAAAAGTTTTTAGAGACAACAAGAGAGACAATTTCATTGTAATCCTTACCCAATCTCACTGCATTCACGTTTCAAAGACATTCCTTTACTCCACTAATGTCTGTCTCTACCAAACCACTTTGGCTGAGCTTTCTGTATGTCATATTTTCAATTACATCAGGCTATACTAAGGTCGATACCCTGCTTCTTGCATAACTGATGTTGTCTGACCCAGAAGTCAGAATAGTCTGTAGTACAGGGGTTGGAAAGTGGTCATCTTAATCCTCTCATTACAGTGAAAGTAAATGTCAGTATTTCCACCACTGGAGGGGCAAGGGGGGGGGGGGGGCGATATTTTACACCTACAGAGAGCCTGATGTGGTCTGCTTTTTCCACCGGGGAGTCGCAGGAATTGGATCGCCTGTGTTTAGTGCATGTCACAGGGAGCATTGGATGTCCAGCACTGCAGCGCGGTGCAGGTCTGTGTCGCAGGTCTGCGGCGAGCCTGGGCCCGCAACACGAGCCCAAGAGGACAACAGCCATCTTGTTAATTATTCAGCTGACTTAAAGGCCACTTAGGAGCCTGGTAAAGCAGCATCCCTGCGCGTCAGAGTGGAGCCAAGGTGGGGGGGTCACTGGTTGTGTCTGTTCCCAAGGGCGCACGGAGCAGTTCTCGGCTGATAAGACAGCGACTACAGCTTTCTGATTTGACCCCCGACGCCTGGCCTCTGCCCCCCGCTCCACTGAGGAGAATACACTTTGCTGATCTAAAAAGGAAAAGTCGGTTTTGTGCCATTGCTAGGTCGAAAGTCTTCCAGCGACGATCGATCAGGGGGACAAACCAATTGATTGACGGACGGACGGACGGCGCACCGGCGGCCAGGCAGGTTACCTTGCTGCTGTCCCACTCCTGCGTCTTGGTCTGCGTGTGAACCAGCTCATAGGACGGCTCCACGGCCTCCGTGCTGGGCTTGCTGTACCCAGGGATGACGTTGTACAGCTGAAAGCCGAAGGTCAACAGCCAGCTGTTTACATCTGCAGAGGGAAGAGATGAGGAGCAAGGCAGAGACAAGCCTGTCAGTGTGACTGTAGGAACGCTCATCGCTTTTAATCCTTACAAAACACACTTCAGATAACTGCTCTACAAATCGCAACGTGCCGTGTCTAGGCAGGTCATTTACATGGGTTGTTTTTGGAGGGATTGTTTGATATTTGTAAATGCATTCTGACGCACACCTAAATATAAGCAGGGATTTAAATATTATTAGTGCTACAAAAGCATCAGTGAGCAAATTCACCATTATATCATGTGAATGTCAAATACACTGATTTAAAAAAAAAGAAAACGGATTACATCCATTTTTCGTCCAATGTGTTCTCTCAAGCAGAAATACGGCCTACCCTGCAGTAAAGCCTGGCCGGCCGATAAGGAAACATCAGGACGTGTGCAAATCAAACCCGAACGGTCGGCCGAAAATCATTGGGAGGTTCCATTTTCATGGAGCGTGCGTATATGTGACTGTGTGAACCCTCATTGCTGCGCATTCCCAATCTGAAACGATCCTGGAACGGCGGCACCACAGTGTAATGAGCAGACAGGAACGCTCAACCATTCTCTGTGCTTTGATCTGCCTAATCAGTCACTCTACAAAGAACACAGGATGAATAATAAATAAACAAACTACTAAATAAAGAGCTAATGAACCTGATGAAAAGACCAACTGAACGCATGCAGTCAAATCACTTTTTATGCATATAATATTAACAAGGCACGCTTTAGTATTGGAACATAGCCTTACTCTGATCCAATTAAGTTCACCTAACTGAAAAAATCTCAGTACAGTTTTTTTTTTACTATGCTGATATCTCACAAAGCTTCAGTAATTGTATATATTGTTTGCTGCCACAGACTGTGTTAAGTTCTGCAAATCAAAAAGATTGTGTGGGGGCCTAATTTATGCCAGAGGCTACCACACACAGTGTCAGAACTGCACAGGATGGGTTAACATTAACACACAGTGTCAGAACTGCACAGGATGGGCTATGATTAACACACAGTGTCAGAACTGCACAGGATGGGCTATCATTAACACACAGTGTCAGAACTGCACAGGATAGGCTATCATTAGCACACAGTGTCAGAACTGCACAGGATGGGTTAACATTAACACACAGTGTCAGAACTGCACAGGAT
>JAOYSI010018472.1:0-31780 GCA_025775065.1 Hiodon alosoides
CCAGCACCCATTCAGAACATAGATAATGAATGTTTCACTGCTAGAAGTCTGTTTTTGATTTTAAGCCAAATCAGGAATTAATTTGAACAAAATTCTCACCAGCACCGATGCTGTGCGGCTACATTCGAGAGACTAAGTGTTGAGGTTTGAGATACATATTTTAGAGTAATTTTAATGATTTCTCCAGTTACGGAACAGGCTGAACCCCTGGTCTGTGGCCTCACCATTTTCTGGTTCAACTCTTCCAATTTTGCATTGGAATAATAGAAGACTCTTAGTCCTGAGTTATATCTGAACGGTAATAACTTGAATTTACAATTCTCTCAGGGTTTTCCCTTGACCCATGTCATACATTAGTGAGAATTCAGCATTGTTGGTGTGAACGGTGGTTGTGGAGCGCTTTCAAGGACCCAGCTTCTTATTAGACTCCAGTGTCCAGTTAAATCCCTCCGCTGAACTCCGGGCTGGTCCGAGCCCACCACGTGCGCTCAACGTCACGAGGCTTCTCTCGCTCCGCGTGCCCGGGGAGGGGGGGAGGGGGGGGCGTCGTCCTTCCCTTACGGGGCCTGAGAACTCTCCACCTGGTCCCCCGGTGTTGTTCACCCCACATGACAGGTGTCAGGGCGCTGTTTTTGGGGGCCGTTATCTCACTCTGTTGGCAAACGAGGGACCCCGTAGCTGAGCGTATGGGAAAACGGAGGTCAGAAAAGCCTGTTGCTGCCTCTTGCCCTACATTTCCTTGGGCGCGCTGGCTGTCCCGAGCACAGAGCGAGCCCATCCAAGGGCAGCGCTGGTGTCAGTGAGGGGGTGGGTGCCAAATGCTTTCAGGCAGGTTGGTGTAAAATGGGGCCATGGGGCTGAGACAGGCAGATGGTTGGCACCCATGTTTAACATTTTGTCTTTAGGGCTTACAGACCACTAAAGTGGAACATGAGGAAGGAGTGAACTCCATACTGGCAATCGTTTTTTTGTTTTTTTTTAACCACCACGTGGTTATAAAGCAGTGTTTTTCTTTTTAATTAATCCATTGGAGTGCTGGAGTAAAGACGTGGTCAATAGAACCTCACAGTCAATAGAAAAATACTTTGGGCCGGAGTTAATGATTGGTTATCAAACAACATGGAAGTACAATGAGGGGGAAAAGGAGTAGGTTATAGCAGTTATTTGATATCGGCCTCATTCTTTAAACACAATTGTGGTAGCAACCCAACTGATGCAGTTTGTGTTCTTTTCGGTGCAGAATTGAGTTTTTCCTTCCTCTGCAGACAACACTTTGGAAACTTCCCATCCTAACTTCTGTCACTTATCCCCGTGTCCAGTGTTTTTTACAGGGTAATGCATTTAAAATATGTAAAAATGGCCTGAAAGGGATGCTGGCGAAAAGAATCGCTTACTCCTGGTCATCCAGCTCAGAGACCTTTGCTAGGCCTTCGGTGTCAGCCTGCCCACCACCCTGCGTGACAGATAACGTGGCAGTGGTGGGCCAAGGAATGCAACTCGAGGGGTGCCGTCGTGCCCTGGTGATAGCCTTTGTTCCGGGCCGTTATGGAAAGCAGGTCCCTTGGGGTGGAGGCGGGGGTGGGGGCTCGTCTTTGCGAGGGACGGCCAGAGACGACAACCCCTCGGGAGGTCAGGCCCCCTCACTATCAAGGGCAAAGTTTACACAAGCCCCAGGACTGCAGGGAAAGCCAGCCTAAGCCGTTAACTGCCAGCCTCTCCGCTAGGTAGGGACTTATTTATACTAGAGAAGGAAAGTCCTTCGAAAAAGTGCCAGTGTAGCCTACTTTTTACTATTCCATAGTTAAAATGATGGCGATGTGTGGTTGAACGTGATTTGATGTAATTAGTCTTGCTAACATGTGCCATGTAATTGGGGTACGTGTGGTAATTGCATTCGGTTTGGGTTTTTTTGGGCTCTTTCCAAGTACAAATCTGAGCACCACCTAAAAAGTTGCATTTAACTCTTAATACGGTAAAGTGTTCCATAGTTTCCTGTCACTCGTCCTCTCGTGAGTGAAAAGGTCCCAAAATTATTCTTTCCCTGGATCAGTAAATGCTTCTAGGTGACGATAGGTTGTAGGGTACTCACCGCAAAATCAATATTTCCATGACCAGTTGAATCTAGGATTAAACCGAGCAACATTTAGACAAATAGGAAATGTTCTCGATACTGACAGCAACGCATTGGCTATACAAAAAGCCGTACGTGTTTTGGTGATCCAGCTACTCATCGCGGTGTGGTTACAACAATCCAGTGGTCGACCTGTCTCAATAATCACAGTGATGACATGTTGCTGTGTACCGACATTTGTCTTCATTACATGAGTTCATGCTTTTTTTTGTCCTCTGATATAACAGTGCACATAAGTAGGATTTAATAGAGGCTAGGCCAGCCGTCATGTGGGCAAGCTGGATGTGGAGAATCTATTCATTTTTTTCATGGTAGGTGATAATGACTGATAACTAATGAGCAACAGTTGTGTGCTTAATCATAAAAAGCTTAGGTGAAAATGTGTTGGACTAAAACATCTGGGAAACGAAACCGATTCATATCTTCCCTATATAATTGATCTGCTACCTGCAAACCTTAAGGGGACTGAAAGAGACAGCGGAGAGAGAGTTGTTAGCAGAAAGGTTCTCTAGTGATGGGGTCATTACATGAGAGAATCTGAGAGAAGGAGCTAAGGCCAGGCTTTTAGCATGTGAAGTACTGGCTGCGCTAATCCCCGAATAATCTCTCGTCAAATAAGGCCGTACCAGAAACGGCAGACGCGGGCGGCAGGCTTTTGCAGACGGTATGCTTTATTCTTGTGTTAAAAGGGCTTGTTTGCATGGGGTACACACCTCCATCTGCCAAGTGGACACTCCGCGCTTGGTTTCTTGTTCTCTGGTAACACTGCAATGGTGCATGGATGTCCTGCCGGAGCAGGGAATGGGCAGCCCTGGAGCCCTAACATCTGAGACCAACATTTGACTGTAGGTTACTTATTCATGTAGTTATTTGCACATTCTAATTTCTCTTTATGTCAGGGCTTTCTTCAGAGCAGATGTAAAAAATACACATAGTGTGTATAGAACTAGAGAAGGGTGTTTATGTCTATGCTACTGAAATAATTTTGCATAAACAATTAAATTACCCTGCATAGAGCAATTCTTGTCATAAAATATCTAGAATAAAGTAGCATACACATTTTAGGTGATATTTGTACCTGCGTCTCATCTTTTGGGATCGTTAGAGTGGTGTGGAGGAAGGCACCGAATGGCTTGAGAAGGGGGTTTGACGTGAGCACCAGGACGAAGGCGACTGCAGGTCATTCCAGGGTTAGCCTGACCCAAGCTCCAATCCTCAGTGTTTACCCAACTGGGTGGTGGTGGGGGAGGGGCAACCCCGTGGGGCCCCCGGGACCCGCTGAAGGTGTCTGTCAAGGATGGCACTCCTCGGAGTTGCAAGGACGCAAGGGAGTGGGGGTGGGGGGCGAACGGCCCATAATCCAGTTTTTCTGACCTTGGGAGCGCCGGTCGGCCTTCTGGCGCTAGCAGCAGCTGGAGGCTGTGAAGCTGCAGTCTGCTGGCTTCCTCCGGAAACTTGATTAAGCTCTATGGAGTTTTCTGAAGATTTACCCTTAGCCATTTGGCTTTGACCCTTTGTTAAACTCTTCATGAGGAGACTTTTCTGGGTCAGGAGTGTACCTGTAGGCTACGGTTTGGAGTATAATAAACCAAACTGCTGGATCGGGATCCACTCCTGAAATGAATGAAATATCGGCAGGGTGCCACAGTCAGAACCAATTCCAGGAACTAGAATTACGTTATCTGAGGATATGGAAATATCTCGAATGAACCGATATTACATTTACATACACTATGCGAACGAATGAAAAGAAACGGCAGAAAAATGCATATTCTAATGCATATTTTTCAAGCAAATGGACACGTCGGCATATTTGATCAACATTGCAAACAACAAATGACTGTGTTTGGTGCATAACTCGTTTGAATACCTGTTGACTCCTTGGTTTATGTGCCTGTAAAGATATAGGTCTGTGGCTTGGGCCTTCGGCACATGTCCGCAGAGTGGATTAATGATTAACCCGGCTATATAACAGCGTTACTGATTGATGGATCTCGCTCTCGCAGAATGGGTTGGCCCACAGACGGTGTCCTCCATGCCACCCCTTGCGGTGAAGGAGTCCGCCCCGCCTTCCCACACTCTCGCCCGAGCCCTTCCTTCGGGATGACCTCAAGATGCACTGTGAAACCTTCAGGCGCCGGCAGCTTTATAACAAAGTGTGGGAAGCACCTTAAAAACCCGTTTCCGCCAAATTGAGTGGCGTGGTCGGTAAAGACACGTGCCCGAGCTCAGACTTAGCCTCACTAGTTGGATCAGCTGATTGTGACCTAGAGCACAGAGCGCTGTTAATATCAAGCTTGTCAATAAATGAACATTAGGCTGTTGGCTTCCCGTGCACCTGTGGGCTAGCAGTGCTGTGGGGAGTTGCGTGCCTCTCCAGTAGAGTGTAAATAAGATGGGTGGATTGGAGGAGGGTCGTTTTCCTTCCTCAGCTTCCAAGAGTGTGGCGGCCGGATTCGTAGCGGCAAATCGAGATGCGTGGGTTTTATGCTGCACCTGTGTTTCAGGCCCAGCTGTGTGGCAGGCCCGATGGGGCCTATGCTGGTAGCCACGCTGGTAGCATTTTTTAAGGCTTGTTTAAACAGTGTGTGGTAGCCTAAGCGTGGCGGCGGGTTTCTGGATTCCTATGTCGATGCGCTTCGGCGAGGGGAAGCAAACACGGGCAGACACCGTCCCCGCGTCCCCGGTCTGGGCGAGGCATAGCCGGAGCTGTTTTCCCTGCAAACAGCTACCCACAATCGGGCGCGGAGGGAGCTTAATGGGTTATAGCGTGCCTGGCGGCCTGAGGCGTCAGAGCAGAAAGAGGGACAGATAAGACGGCGAGAGTCCTGGCGATGTGTGTGAGCCTGAGCACAGGAACTCCCTGTGACTGCCCGTGCCAGGTTAGCTGATTAACTTGACTCTAGCGCACTGGCTCTTCTCTTTAATTGAATTTCAATTACATTATTTCTTTCATATCCACCTCCATATTTAATATACAAACAATGAATGCGCGAAGTAACATAAACAAATCATTTATAACATAATACAAGCACTGAAATCATGTAAGGAACGCGATTAAGAGTGTTGACATCCATACCAATTCAAGAGTATGTAAAACATTCCCATTTGTGTTGTAATGCATTTCATTTATAACTGACTTTACAAACAATTTTTTGACGGGAACAAGAGACTCATTTTTTTATTTCAATTGAGCAAATCATCCATTCTTTTTGGGTTTAAGATTAAGCTCCCTGCTCCTGTGTGCCATTGCAGGGTTTCTGAACCGCTGCACGTTGTCACTACTGGGGGCCTGCGGTCAGTTTACTCCTGGTTAGAATCGACCTTTGAGGTTTAGGGTCGGCGTGAACGTTGACCGCAGGTGATGCGGTCGGACAAGCCCCGACCTCTTTCAGTCCCGCCACGTCCAGCCGGTGACCCCAGCGTGTATCCTCTCCTGTTGATGTTGTGCCCGGGTATACCCTGCATTTGGAGTTCATTGTGGTTTACAAGTTGGACAGCGCCTGGGGGTCAAGACCTGAATAATAAACACTTCGCTTTAATGTTGGGGAGCATGTTCAGGACGAGTTTAATTAAGTACTAATTGGTTCCCTGAGCAGAGGGACTTCGATCCTGAGCTCAACGAGCCAACCGTTAATCTAATTGGGAGGTCGGTTAAGGGGCCCGGTTACGATTCCCAGTCAGGGGTCCGATGTGCAGTGTTCAGCTGGTGCACATCGGTTATTCCTGCACACCTGAATAAACCCGCGAGAGATGGTAAAAATGCTGGGAAAGCGTTTGGTTGGATATTTGTCCCGACTGTAACCAGCATCTGGTTCCCGAGTGCCCCACTCTCTGCAAATTGCACTTTTCCCCGTAGTCAACAAGGCAGGGTTCTCCACCAACCAAAGACAATGAGCTTTCTCCGGCAGGCTGATATGCCATTCTCCTCGAGAACAAATACTTTAGTTGAATGCTGCAGACAAGAACACATTCCATTCCAAGTAAAACTGAATTCGGATAAATGCATCGTAAACTATACTATCAAAAATATTATTTGCAAAATTCAAATATTGCTCAACGTAAGTTCATGTATGGATGTGAAAAATACATAAATTATAAATACATAAAAATTGTATGTGATGTATATTTTACAGCATATTTTATTTACCTATCTGTGCACAGT
The DNA here is from genome assembly GCA_025775065.1 of Hiodon alosoides. Lineage (NCBI taxonomy): Eukaryota > Metazoa > Chordata > Actinopteri > Hiodontiformes > Hiodontidae > Hiodon > Hiodon alosoides. Next base: position 6,297 of record JAOYSI010018472.1, read on the forward strand.
TATTTATACAAAAAGTTGTTTCTAACTCCACTTTTGGGACGGTTTTCATTCCAAGCACTCTGTCGCTTAAAAAGCTTTGTGTATAAAGACACGTTGCTGAGGTGATACCCATTTGCAAATCACATCAGGGCTCTGAATATGAGCGCCTGTTCTCGTTCTGCGGCTTTTCCATTGCTTTGTCTCGTTTAATCTCAGTTTTCAGAATTAGAGACAGTAGATTGTGACTCCCCAACTCATCAGCAGGCCCACTGTGTTCTTGGGTTCTGTCAACACGCGAACACCCCAGGGCCGGCACCTAGCCTGTATGCCCTGGTCAATCAAAACAAACAGTCTACAGTACTATTGTTAAGGGGTTGGTGGGGAGCAGGAAGGGGGGTCACGGCTGTGTCGGCTGGGGTCATCCGGGGTCGCAACCTTGACCTCAGAGCGCAAACGCGGTCGGGGTGAAAGCGGCTGGGTAATGTTGCTGACCGCACGGTCGCTGCCATGTCTGTCCCACTTCTGGTTCCCTCAGTTTGGCTGAAATGGGGGACCCATGCGCCACAGGGTGACGCCGTCTTTTGGTTGAGCTGTGACGGGTTCGGGCCAATCCTGAAGGCGAGGGGCTAAAGAATCAGACCTGTCTCCAGGAGGTTTGAGGTTTCAGTCTCAGCATGGGTCCTGCCGTTGTATTGATGACAGAGACACTTCAGTAAATACCCAGCCGTGTTTGTGGATGAAGTTTAATAATGGTAAGCAATATGGCTGTCTGCTATAGGAACTATGTTGTGTTAGCGTTGTTTTGTTGTTAACCGTTTTCCGATAAATACTGTAGTTCACCAGCTGAGAAATGTATTTTTAAAAAGCCTAATGGAAAGACCCAAACACCTGGTTGGACGTAACTAACACACCCCACACTTGTAAAAGACTTTGATAAATGCGTGGTAAGGCCAACCGACTGCTGTGCCTCTCTCACGCCTGCTCATTCTGTGATTACTGTTACCGTGCTCAGGCCTGTTTGTAAAAGAAAAACAACCATGGGGGCTTCTCCCCTTCACACCCCAGCGTCAACGAGGGTGAGAAAAATCACAGGGCGCTTAAGTGCTCTATTTAAAAACCCGGGACAATCTACCCGCCTACCGTCGGGCCCGAGTGGTGTTAAAACAAGGCAACGTGAATGGGCAGTGTCACCGCTGTCGCCGTCTGAGAAAAGACACAAAGAACTTCCTATTTCTCAAGCCCCGGCGTACAAGTGACTCTAACCCGCCTGACGTGCGTCGGAGCGGCCCAAGGTCGCCCCGTCCCAACAATGGCGGACGGCGAAACTCCGCCCACGCAGTCAGCGCCGGCCAATGGGAGTGGGTTGTCCCAGACATTGTGCTTGCGTGTGTCGCCGTTGTTTGCACTTCTGCTTCCACCGCTCCTACGAAAAGGCGACCCGATGGAGATTAATTAACTGGGGATCGGTCAGGCATACCGTGGGTCCCGCCCCAAAGACCGACTCCCAGGGGCGGGAGTTGATGGGCAAACCAGGCCTGGCTTTGACCCTCGTTTCAAAGGAAACCTCTCGTGCACAACCTCAGTGGTCTCTTTGGTTTCTTTTAAAACAGCTTTGAAGCAATGCTTTTCTTCTTTAAAAAATTGGACTTTCAAAATATTGAATGCCCTGGCCCAGTCATTAACCTGCACTAACTTTATTATATATATATATTGATTTTTTAATTATTGGATCAGATATGAATCCTCTAAGAGGACTTCACAGATAATTTAAAAGGGTGAAAAAAATTATATAACTACATCATTTATTTCACATCAGTGTATAAATTATAGATTATATTCATGGGTAGGTACACACGTGTTTTTTTTTTTTTTTTTAATTGGACACTGAATGCTATATTTTGAAAAATGTTTACATTTTTACATGTTTACATTTAAAATTAATACATTTTTGTAAGGAATATTTCACAGCGTGATAAATTCTCGAGAGCAATAAGACTCAGTTGCTTGCGTAACTAATAGTTTCCCAAACGACCTATGTTCCTGACTTATTGTGATGAACCACAATGCAGGGATAAAATGTCCATTGTTTTTGTTTCAGGACAAAACTTCTTAGCAGTCGTTGCACCAAGATGTTGCTTTAAAATAAAATAAAAAAACGTATTACACTGTTAGTCCAGAGATTAAGCAAAGGTCAGATGGGAAGTGAGCCAACATCATGCATGAGAAACATAAAAAGCATTTCGTAGAGCTGATAAAAGCTAAATTGATATACTGCCAAACTTGAACGTTCCTTATATTTTTCAAAGAGGAAACATGCTGGATGCCAGGTGGAAAGAACTGTATAGCAGAATGCTGAAAGTTTCCCCACATTACACTTGCTTACGGTCCGATACTCAAAAGGGGCGGAAAAGTGATACGTGCGGCAGATTGGCTCGATAGCGTTTTCATTCCGAGCGAGGGGCTTGTCTGGAACAACGCGGAGCGCGCGCCTTCCTGAGACAAACCCTGGAGCTTTTCTGCGGGCAAACAACGGGCGATGTTGATTGACACGAGAGGCAGACAGAATCAAAAAGCCATCCATCACAGGGAGCTGGTGGGGATAGACAGAGTTCTTTTTTCCTTCTATGAAGTCATGTCTTTTTTTAATATAGACTGTATCAAGCCACCAATGTCGTTCTCCCGCCATCGGTAAACAGTTCCGGGCAAACACAAAGCCAGCCGCCACAGCTCTGCCTGGTACAGTACACCGGTACTGAAGCAGCACAAAAGAGCCAGCGCGATTGGACTGTTTGACGGGGACTTGATAAACACACCTTTGCGACACGCAGAAGGCGCTGGGATTTTTCTCTGTCAAACAGTCCCAGTCACGCCACAGAAACTGGGACTCATTGTTTTCTCCGCGAGGCCGTGGTGGCGGGGGGGTTGCAGGACCTCGACCGAGGGGTGGCGTAGTCGGCGGGGGTCAGCGAGAGCGGTGGGGGCATGTGCCACAGGGTGCACGCCGGCCTGAGCGCAGAAGTGCTCCCCCTCGCAGCAGAGATCCTATCAAGAAACTGAGACCAGCCATTTGTTCCTGCATTTAAAAAGACTGGGACAAAGGTTTTTCAAATTCGAACACAATTCTTTTTCTTTTGTTTTGCTTTTGGGAGGTGGACCTAAGAATTGCTGAGACACATTTAGAGCACTAACAAATAAATGAGTGCCTTGATCGTATCGATTTCGACACAAAATCGCAGACCAGCAAAGGAGTGAGCAACAAATTCCTAAGAAAACGTGTTAAGTAAGACGAAAGAATCAGATGGCCTTAAAACAAGCAGCTTCTGAACACCAGGGGCCCACGGACAGTTTTTCGGCCACAACGTAAACGCTCCCGTTTGCCTGCCTCTTGCCCATCTCCTTCGGTACTCAGCCTTGAAGGCTCTCCATAAAACAAACACACAGAGGTCTTCTCAGGGCCCTGTAGTGTCAGGACTGGTGACCTTGCAGACCGGGCAGTTTTCTTTTCGGCTGTGCCGCTTGTTATCAGACGCCCTTTATTCATCTTAGGACAACAATGACCATTTTCAAAATTTGAAAGAGTCTGTCGTGAACTCCTTGATGGCCTTTGTTGGGACATTGTGTATGTCTGTGTCGGGCAAAAGACTTGCGGACCTTGAGTCGTGGGCTGTGGATATCGTTTAGATTTGCACTGGGGCTGGCGGTATTCCTTAACACGAATGACACCAAGTTTATTCATAATGCGTATGATTTGCCAGCGCACCTGAGTTCCATGCCGGGTTTATTACAGAGTATCTTGTGTTTTTTTTAATTACCACTTAACGAGGTCAAAGAAGGGAGTCAGTTATATGGTTTCCCCTCCTCAAACAACCACCGGCCTGGCATTAAACGGCAGTAAATTTTACAGACTTACAGCTCTGGAAGGACGATTAATGGGTGAAGTGTTACTGATGTTAAAGCGAACGAGATAGCCTGGAAACCGCCCCAGCCCTTGGGGCCTCTCTCTCATGTGTAGCTCCATTGTAATCACCTGGCGGCGCCGCCGCGTGGGGGCCTTGAGGACAGCTAAGCCGGCAGCGTTTCGGGCTGATTCGCCACCTGCCTGCGCAGCCCCACGCAGCCCTCAGTGTTCTCACAGCGGCCCCTCTATACAGGATTTTTATTTATTTATTTTTTTTCCCCTGTCATTATCTTTGCCATCGCCTGTGCCAAGGCTGGCCCGTTCGTTAGCGTCCCGAAAACAGCTGACTCGGGGGAGAAAAGTCACAGAATGTACCGAAAACTCGACCTTCTCAAAACACGGGAGACAAAACAGCGAGACTGATCAACAGAACGGAGGCGCCGGGAATGCATTGCGGGCAAACAATAACACCTTGTCGGGGGGAGGGGGGCGAGTTGAGAATCATCCTTTTTTTTTTTTTTTTCTCTCCCTATTATTTTTGTGGGCACCCATCTCGGAGGGGGGGGGGGGGCGTTTACGAAAGCGGACGCACTGTTTTTAACTACTGTTAAGGTACAGTAGCACTTTGGAGAGCGGCCTTTGACGGTAGTTGACCTGCAGTCTGGCTTGCGGGGATGAACGAGCCACAGGAAACAGACAGCTGGCTTCCCAGACCCTTGTTTCCGGATTCCTCGATTGGTTAGTAATCTGGACGCATGCATTAAAATTTGTGTAGACAAGGCTTTTACCCCTTTCATTTTGCCCTTTTTTATACATATATATGTATATATATATATATATATATATATATATACTAAAACCACAGAGTCTGTGTCACCTATGCCAATTTATATTTGGGTGAGAACCTGCGGAAAGCCAATCTTCTCAATTTACTCCATCTTTAGTGCTGTACATACAGAGCTTTCATCAGATTTCTACGTGGTTTTTTTTTGGTTTCTGTAGCTATACTGAAGAACCTAATTTGCCCCCTTTGAATATAGAATTAACACGATGCATGGAAATACATTAGTATTAGTTTAATGTTTTGGAAACTCATTTGCTGGAGTTTGTCATGCACACAACCACAGGTCATGTTAGACAAGTGTGCACTGCCCCCAGGGCTAAAGGTATGTGTATCAGAGGTGTGGAGACAAATCAGTCCATGGGAACCTCAACACCTTGTGCGGTGGTCCAGACCTGAATACGACCGAATGCGGCTTTTCATGGAGCTTTCTGCTTTGCTGCCACCTTTCCAGACGGAGATCTGCAGGTTTTCTGAGGCTGAAGTCCAGAGATGGGATTCTTCTCAATGCTTCCCGTTGCTTCATACCACTTTTTCCCCTAGCTTGGGTGATTGTGTTTCCAGCATGAAGACATTTATAAGCCAGCTCTGCTATTCTGCGAGCACCAGCCATTACAAAGCCAACGCTGCTCACCTTGAGGTTTTTCGATATTACAGTCGAGAAGCCTCATCGTTAAAATCCACTTTTGTGTGTCTGAGAGGCAGAGATGGAGCGCTGATTTGTTCAGATTTCAACGAGCTGCTTTGCCTCTTCTCTTACCTTTAACGCACATCCTTAATTCTCTTCTAATGTATGGCTTCCTTTTACGTGGCCCCCAATACCGGCCCCAGAAGTGCAAGTGGATTGTGGGAAACACGTGGCAGCACATGCAAGCAGGCTGAGCATGTGCACTGTCGGACTTGGAGCTGGAATTCCCGTGGACAAAAACCTAGAGGACTTAGGGCCCTCACAAGGTTGTGTTCTGCAGCTTTTAACATCTTCGAACGATCTCCGTACTCTTTATTTTGCTATGGCATTGTAGGCTTTCCGTGGTGGGAGCAAATGTTTATTACTGCAGTTACTCATCATTGAGGTTTGTCTCTTTGAGCTCATATGTGTGATGCAAAAGCCAGTGGCGTAAGTCCAAGGGCGTCTGCCGAGAGATTTCATAGCACTCCCTGCTCGTTGACAAAATGTCGGATGACAGGAAGCACAGGTGCTGTGGACACTGGAGTAACCCCTGCTCCACCGCCACCGCCACCGCCATCCACCCACCTACCAGCCACACAAATAGGGTGTGATCTTGCAACGGCTCTGGGATGGGAGGGACCAGCCTTTTCCCAGACTCTCCGACGCTCTGGACCACACCCGCCGGAACGCGGCACGGCGCGGCACGGAGGCGGCCCCCTCGAGCCGTCACGAATGGCAAAGGTTGCTTTTACACCTGCCTACGTGGTTTAATCATCTACCATTTTCAACAGCCGCGCGTTAGCCGGCCACAGGCCCCCGCCCTGTCATGTCACTGCAATCCTCCCAGACCATCAGCCTGGAGGACAGGGCCGCCCGCGCCCAGCATAAAACCTAACTGCACTTTCAATAAAAGCTGCGATCCTCACAGAATCATCAAGAATGTGTTTGCCGTTGAGAGAGCATTTAAACTATTCGTACAAACCTTTTATGGGTTCAAAAGATTATTTATTTATGACGTTATATTTACAGTAAGATATACTGGCATGTTTACATGGTGATACAGGCAACAAGCACAGATCAATGATGAAAATGCCTTGAGGTTAAGAAATGACCAGCTTTATTGGGATGTCGATGAAGCTGGTGATAACTAGGATTTGTTTTCTGTATTCTATTCAGGGGGAAAAGGAAGCTTTTTCCTCTTGTAGAACCGAAGCAATTATATAACCGGCAGTTAGAATTTTGCAGTCTACCAGAATTCCAATAACTTCACAATAGCAAGGGACTGAGTGACACATTTCTTGCATAGTTTCCTTGAAAGTCACCGCCAACTGTTGGAGACACCTGGTGACTTCCGCGGGTTGAGAGAGCAACAATGTGTCATTGATTCAGTACTTGAACCCTAACCCACATTTCTGTCTGCCTGTAACGTACAGTAACACAGTCTAACTGCTTTCCAGCGTTTATACACGGATTCCTGGCAACGCTACCCTACTGATCTGAGACTGGGGTAGGTGAGATGCGGGTGGTTGCGGTCGGCACTCCCTTTAGACAATAGTGTTGCCTTTGTGTAAATCAAAACATCAACCCCAGCGCGTAATCTGGCCAGACACACGTACACATATTTCTGCTTTACGAGGCTGTAAATTTCTGCCATATTGGAACTTGGGTGTGTGTGAGTGTGTGCGTGGGGGTGGGGGATCTTAAAAACGAAAGGGAAGGACTAATGAGGAGCAGCCTGGACCGACTTCGTATGGCAGAAGACTTAAGGAACGCTCCTGAGCGCGCATTCAGGGGCCAGCAGTGGGGTTGGACTGTGAATTAGGGGCCAGCAGTGGGGTTGGCTCTGCTTCGCAGCGTTGCTCCGCGCAGTCGCGGGTATCGTTAGCCGGCCACGCTGTTCCCCTTACGTCCGTCCGTCCGTCCATCCGTCCACATCAGCAGGCCTCCGCGGTCTCGGATTCGGCCTCTCACAGCTGCTGTGCACCGAGCAAGCTGCTCTCTGCAGGTTTGGTGGTGCAGTGCAGTGCTGGGCCTATCGGCACAATACGTTTAGCCACACAACTGATGACATCTCCCTTGCGACTAGTGCTGTCTATCAGCCTGTCTTCCACGGAAATAATGTGCAGGGCGATGAAACGCTCCAACTATTTATTCCTCACTGTTGCTGGAACCACGAGCAGGCCAAATTGGTCCGTCAATGACCTGCGTAATTCGGCTGGATTCAACTGGAGAATCGTGGAGGAGCCTGGCTGTAGGGGAAATGGTCCACAGTGGAGATTACACATGCCCCTTTGTATATAAAATGCATTCATGGCGGAAATATAATCCTACCAAGAACTCTGTCGTTGACGCGCATGGGTGTGCCTCCGACAATCTCCTTGAGCTGCGACACCCTTGTTGCCCATTTTTTTATTGATTTGAATTAAACGGTTTGCTATTTAAACGTTCTTTGTCGTAACTCATTTTGAGGATTTTTTAGTATTTTCTTTTGGATGCGTTTGACGTTGTCTTTGTGAGGGGTCCACCGATCCAAAATGCACTCGCACGGTTCTTTTTTCCCCCCTCCAGTTCAGATTCGGAGATAAGCAGCGCTTTTTACAACATCAACGCAATCTATGTGCAAAGGTTATTTTCCATTCTAAAACATGAATAAAGCATAAATGTGGCCACAAGCCGTCTTACTCTGTACCATTCAAACAGCTTTAAAAGAATGTCACAGAGTGAAACTCAGTACAGCAACACATGCACATTGCGTAGGCCTCACATCCAAACTTTATATCACCCTTGCATCCTTAATGGTGTCCAGGCTTTAAATGAGCCCATAGAAAGTGATTTCAGACCAATAAAGATATCTCTTGATATATTTAGCACTTGTCAATCAATATGTACCTATTCTAAACAAGCTTTACCTGATTCTGTCATTCTCAAAATGCATCTGTGGTCATCTTGATCGTGTTAAGAAGGATTGAGCTATATTATTGCACCCTTATAAAGATCTAGAGTCTCTGCCCACTTGTTGGGTGTTGCAATTGCATGTTGGAAATAATATATTCCTGGATATTTTTATTTTACCCCAACGGGAAATATTGCTGCTAACTTCTTGACACAAAATGTTTTATTTTTCTCCCCCTGCGAACCTGTTACTAAAAGGGGAATTGTTGTGCATTAATGCACGGAGCAGACGTCACCAACGATAATGCCGGTAAAACACTAACTTAACACAAAATTCCACCAGGACATTTTTCTTCAAAATAACACGGTTTCGTTTTTTCACTTAACAAAATTAGGCAGAAATTTTGTGAAGAAAAACTAATAAATTCCATTGAATATATTAGTAAAAATCTTTTTATCTTCAACATTTTGATGTGTTTATGTCTCAAACATTGAAAACAACGATGATATGTCAGTAATGGGGTAGGCGAGAGAAAGGGGCAGATTGGCTACGAGGAACCACGACAAATTATCTGTAATCAGCATTGTTAATTATTAATTGCAATAACAAGACCGGTCTATACCACATAAACATCTATGCAGACGTCCTTCAGTTATTTTATTCACATTTGTATAGTTATGATCATGCGAAATTTCGTTGTATTTTTTATTATTGGATAATATTGCTTTTGCTACTAGTACCGCTATTGCTACTAATGAATTTATGATTATGGTGTTATTAAATGCGTTACTGCCGTCACTACAAGAATTACAACGATATTATTATTATTATTATTATTATTATTATTATTATTATTGTTGTTGTTGTTGTTGTTGTTAGTAGTAGTAGTATGTGCAATATTTATATTAATGTATATTATTATTTTTGTTATTATTATTATTATTATTAGCCAACTGTTGTTTGTCTTTTAAGCTCATTCTTCATTTAGAAACGGACGCAATGAAGTAACTGAATCGTTTAGATTTAGCCGAATTTTAAAGCTTTTATACAACTCTAAATACTTCTTCAGCAATAACAATAAAATATTAATTAACATTAAGTAATGACAATCTCATAAATACTTTCAAAACTCTAATCGTGTCCAATCAAACTATGTAACAAAGACAGCATTTAATATATTATCTGTCTATAAAACGAGTAGTAGGCCTATTTAACTTCAGAGAAACGGCGTAACTCTTTTTGAAAACGATTCTTCTTGTCTGTTTACCCTCAAAGTGGTTCGTGCGGATTCAATCATCTGTTTCTGGTTACTTGGGGAATTAAAGGTTTGAACTCGGAAGATCTGAAAACATTTGAGGGTCTCGAACTTTATCAGGTTGTTTGACTGCTTACATAAAGCGAGGGAACTGCCTGAGTTGCATAAATCACATTCAAAGAAGACCTAGTTTGGTAACAGCAATAAATAAAAGACGTCCAAGAATCTTAACGCTAATGCACAAGGTTTATGTACATCTATGGGCTCGTTTTAAAATGCTCGAAAGGTTCTTGAAATTGTGTCTCGGGGAAAACAGCGTTACCTTTCTGTTAAATCTGGGAATTCGTCTCCATTAATTTTATATTTTAGTGTCTATTTAAAAACAACATTGGTTTGTTGTTCGGTATTTGAGGTATTGTATTCTTTGAATGTTCATATCACAATGACGGCACTGTGTATTTTAACGTATTTTAATGACTGAAAATTAATCTGTCAAACTCTTTAATAGACTCAAAGCTCCGGGAACCTGTGAACTCCAAGAATTATATTACTTAATACTATTATTATTGATGGTAATAATAATAATAATAATAATAATAATAATAATAATAATAATAATAATAATAATAATAATAACAAATGGATAGAATAGTATTAATATCATTATTGTTATTCTATTTCAGATCGAAAATAACTCTCCTGGCGTGTTAGAGTGAAAAAGTGGTCGATCATTTATCTCCACTGAAGAGCCGAGCCTTTATTGATCGAATATACGAAAAAATACTCACGGCTGGCTGGCTGTCTGAGCTGAAGTAATGGATTAAGCAAATTCATTAAGCAGGCGAGAGGGCAAAAACATGGAAAACACGGCGATATTTTTATTGGCGACATTTACTCACTTGGAAAAATATAGGAAATATTATGAAAATATTATCTCATTGTGGAAGAATTTCTTCATGTGCAATAATATTCACCTTCACGTTATAGGTGCCCATAACAAGTAGACAAGCGTACGTAGTTGAAATCTGTAGAACCACGACCTGCATTTAGAGTACTTTTTAAAATGTTTCGTTTAAAATGTCAATTAATATGATATATTTTGCTTTTGTATCACTTAGAGACCTTTTATCGTCGCATGCGATATTTCACTGGAATCTGCATATCAGGATAACATAAGCACGCTTTTCCTACATAAACGATTGTATGTAGTCTACTGTGATAAACATTTAAATAACAGTAGCTGTATTATCACATATCATGATTATTCGATTTAAAAAAAAATACAGACCCTAAATTTATAACGCCAACATTAAACACACAGTCTAAAAATGTTAACCCTTCAATGTTTCACGTTTATGCATTGTTTTAAGATCCCTGGTTTAGAATTACCCATATCCCATATTGCTTTCATAGAAGGGGTTTCAATTGTAATGTTCTAATGCCTTCACAGCACAATTGTCTATGAAGTAACATATTGATATAACATAATGTATTCTGCGATACAGTCTTTTAATAAGCTCCTCAGTAAATATTCTATCTTATCTTGAATTGAACCACGAAATAGCCTAATTTCTAACACCGGGCGCAGTATAATCGGAAATCCATTTCTGGCATTTCGGTATCACGAAATGCGAGTTTGAGAGATAATCATTATCAACTCTGTACATATAAGGCAATGAGATTCGGTGGCTGTAGATGTAGATGCTATTATGTAATGAAAGAGACACTAGACGTCGTTCAGCGGCCACTTTGATTTGATTGCGTTCTGCAAACGACCTGACAACTGACGGATAAATAATCAAAGGAAATAACGCACATGTTCCCTAGGCCCTCGTTATTTTTAAACAACTTTGTTATAACATTAAAAAATTCCTAATGAAGAGATACAGAAAAACCGAAAATATAATGTAATACATTGTATTCTGCCGCAACTGTGAACCATGGCTGTTGAAAGACTAGATGAAAGCAAGATTTAACCTATTTAATATAAATAATATAATAATATTTATGTAATATCAATAATAATATTATTTTTGAAACTACAACTACTATCATTTTTCTTGATCTTAAATACATTTATGATTCATATTAAAAATGAAGGCATTAAGCAAGTGTTTCATTTTAGATGGCCATAGGTTCACATTAATTAATTAAAAACGTTGTGTAAGTAAGCGACGGTAAGTGACACTTGTTTCATACCGAAGTTACGTACGATATCTGCGGCCGTTTGATTGAATCTGGGAGCTAATAACACGGCTCAACGCGAACATGCCAAACTGTTTAAATGCTTTGAATGCGTTCATCAGGTCTTCAGTGAATCGAATTCTCGTTTTTAATTTACTGCGTATGCTGTATTAAACGGTCACAATGGTCGGTTGTAAAATGCTAGCACAATAACAAATTGTAAGGGCACGTATAGATCAGCTCCAGTTCAAACCCTTTGCTCGTTGAGATTAATGGAGACTATGTATTTATAAGACGCATGACACTAATTGCTGTTAAATATGAATATGTAGGCCTAGAAAATGTATCTGTCGATTGAATTTAAATTTAAATTAAACTAAATCAAGATATACAATAAAATAGCCCACATTTGAATCAAAATTACAGAGCATAAGATCATATATATTTTAAATGAGCTCGCTAAGCAACCCGTTTAATTCGGTAAAGATTGAAATGGGAAAAAAAATACATAAAAATTTTTTTTTAAATGAGTATTGGCATTGTTGTTGTTTTCTGTTGTTTTTTTACATTAAGAAAAGCAGCAAATAAACAAGTAAAATGGAACTGTTTCAGATCACGTTATGGTATTACGGTAAAAATTGGAAAATACATAGGGTACTGCTGAGAAGTCAGTATTTAAAATTAAATAACAACACCATCATATTAATACTACTTTTAGTAATAATACTAATAATAATAATTATTATTATTATTTGCTTAGATTAAGTCCTGATAAATAATTTAACTATTACCACGATAAATTATTAACACGTAAAACGGAATCACAATCACTTTACATAAATTTAACAGTACGGGCCTACACTAAATTAACAGATGACTGATCAATGAGGCTACATCATTGACAGATGTAAAATGATAAAAGTGTATGTTTAATCAGTTGCAAAACCAAAAATTATAGCGTTAAGGAAGGGGGGGAAATTGTATCGATTGTCAGTTTGATTTTTAGTTGGCGTATATTCATTAATAATTGCCTGCCGAGGTATATTTTTACCCCAAAAAATAACTGGATTAAACTTATCCTGAAGATGTACCGCTGCCTGTATAACTGTATAACTCATCTGCTCTCGCCGTTTATCTGTTTTGTCGGTGCCAGCGCAGGCCGTTCCTGGTTAATGTGAAGATAGCGGACTGGGAGACAGCGCGGCGTCCTGCTCTTTTCCTCTTAGTCATTCTTTAACAGTTATTGTCAGAGAGACATAGAGAGAAAACACCTCATTTGTCTCTCTGAAACCTGGACGAGCAGTGACGCCCGACGTGTGTATTGTGGAGCCTTTACAAAAAATGCACAAATCTGGCTTAGCTTTATGTAACTTCACAATAGAGGCTATACTAAGAAGATGCTAAAATGTGTAATTCCAAGCAAACTATTTATCTTTTCCCACTCAGTCTATAGCAGTATCATGTTCATTTGTTTTACTATGTATATAGCATACATTAATTTATAATAATTGATATATAATTTAATTTATAAATAATTAATAAAAAACTATTTTAGTTTCATATATATTTATATTTTGGAAGTTGGAACCAGATATTTCTATTTCCACCAGTATATAGTTGAATATAAATCAATGATATTGCAAAATACAATTTTCGGATTTTTAAAGTGAAATCATATGCAAAGGGAAATATGTTTTAAAAATAAAATGAACTCACAAAATTACGAGGCTCTCATCTTAAATACCTGCAACATTTACTAACCAAATGCACAACATAGTAGGTCCTTAAAAACAAAAGTCAAAGAATGGGCATTGTTTAACCCCACTTTGCAGAAGAGAACACAAACAGTATATAGATAATACAGCAATGCCTTGACCCGCGGCATTCGCACGCACTGCCCCTCTCTTGAAACGGCGGCGGTGACCTGAAATTTACCCCCATACTCTAAAATGTTGCTACAGCCTTTCGCCCTAAAGTTTGTTTAATAGCCCCAATACTAACAGCACAAAGAAAGATTTCGGAGCGCGGCGACCGCTTTTGATTACTCTCGGGTGCATAATTTAATTGACACCTTCTGCCTGGTGATCGCTTCTCAGTGTAACGCATATTCCATCTGAATGAATTATCACTACGTTCAAAGCAAATCCCTTCAAAATACATGATACGTGCTGCGAGTTGTTGCTTATGTGAACAGAATCCCTTCAAGGTGCTTAAGTAAACGAATTAGCAGCCGGCCGTGATTAACATAAACGAGCTAAAGAAAGTCTTCTTCACTGACAAACGAACAAAAGAATATACAGAAAACAAGGCCGTGATTGCATCATAGACTTAATTGAAACGGAACCTTTTTTTTTTTTAATCCAAGTTGCGCAATAAATGTTACCTCTATTGAGTCAATAAATACAAGCAGTAACACGATAACCAATTTCTTTAGTTCTACATTTTAAAAAAAAGTTTTACCGACATAAACAAAAACAACGCACCGTTTTATTATTTAACGTTATTGTCGCTCTGGACAAGTAACTCAAACAGGTTAAGGTTCTTTATACATTTTACATTAAGATTACATCTACGTTTCAAGGTAAGGTGTAGGATACTATTTGACTGAATAATTTCCACATAAATCTGAACTGGCAGGACTGTAGTACTGGATACAGCATGGAATAAATATTGAATGGGAAGGATGAGCGTATTCATTTTTGGACTGTCTATACATACTACATCATTATACGAAAACATTGGAACGTAGGATTAAAGCCGTGTTCCTGTAACCATTGCTTACTGCCAGTACAAGGTTCACGGTTACATTGGCGTGGTTACAGTTTTTCCCTTAAAACGGCTTACATTTGAAAACGGAAAATTGAACATAACGTTGTATTCTGTTAAATCCAATTTGCCTGTTTTAGACATTTTTGATGGTGATCAGGCTTCTCCTTTTTTCTTTGATTGATTGCCGAGGCTAGCACCCCCGTCAAGCCGACGTGTTTGCTCAACTTGAATCCAATCAGCGAACAGCCTGCAGTTTCTAACTACGGCTATGAGAGGCGCCTCCTCTCTTAAACTCCGTCACGAGCGCACCGACCCTTCCATTCTTAATCCTCACAAAGACCAGCTACAACTAAGTGTGGAGTACTTCAACCAGCGACTGATGGCACACTACCAATAGGTCTGAATGGGGTTTTCTTCTGTATTTTCGTCTGATTGTGTTTTTTCTTCCCACCGTTTAAAACATCTGGTTTCCGTGTCCACTAACGCGCCAGCTGCAAAGAAGCTAAATCATTTTGGGTATTGTTTTGTCACCGTTATCCTGCCTCTTGCTCTTATCTGTTATGGGTCTTATCAAGCGGTTATCTCTCTGCTGCAAAGACATATTACATTTTGTTTCCTATCTATAGCGCTGTGTGGGTTTTTTGGTAATTATGATGAAGTTATCTCATGAGAGGGGGACGGGACTAAACTATTTTACTAGGATGCCTTCAACTCTTCGTTGCAGTGCTATGTCTGGGATACCTCAAATGTTTTGCCCGTTTGAATTTATTAATTTCCGTGTAGTATGACTACATATTAAATAATTTATAACTCGCTTCACTATAGTAACGTAGAATATGTCTTGGGATTGTATATACCTGACTCTAGAATAACAGTATACATTTAAATTTTAAAATGAAAGTAAACACAAACCTATGGGGCGATTTCGAGATTGCCTGGTACCCTTGTCTCCAGAAGGTAAGTATGCCATCGGGATTTTAAAAAGTGTTTCGTTTAGTATAAAGGGAAAATCTAAGAGTTGAAATGTATCGTTATTTTCTCCTAGCGACGAAATTCAAAATGTCCGGTTATTATTTAATAAATTCACTACGGCACGATTTATTTTTCTATTTTTCTTTATTTTAATTTTTACAGTATCTGTGTACTGTAAATATTGCCGGCTACGGCGACAGAGTCCCTAATAATGGAGGGCTAATTTTAGGCACCTATGTGATCAGATGTAATAGGAGATGGGCTTTCTGTATACTCATTAATCGTGTAGGATAGCCCATACCGTGGACCTTCGTATTGAACTAATTTTATTATTCCGTTCGTAGGGCTTTTCCTTTCGATTTCCTAAACTCAAGTCTATTAACCGGATCTTGGATGGACCTGGGCGACAACAGCTGGTCCATGGTTAAGCGAGAAGTCTCCAGCAGCCCAGGGTCCCCGGCTGAGCAGAGCTACCTACACGGTGACAGGAGGGACCGGCACGCCTCGGCGGAGCTGAGGTCATCCCCGCCAACTCATCTCGACACAGTGGATAGCCGGCGCTCAGAGGGCAGGTCCCTACACTCCTACCTTCACTTTGGACACCACAACAACACTCCCAGTTCGGAGGACATCACTCTGTTCACGGATTTAGATCAGGGCAACAAGCTCATCATTTCCAGCGGAGGGCACAAGGGAGGTTTAATCGTCGATCCCAGCGATATGTACCAAACCCTAGCCATCGCGGCGGCCCAAAGCCAGGCAGGATACGACGCGCCCGCCGGCAGTTACATGCACCCCACAACGACCTCACCGGTGTATGTGCCGACTTCTCGGGTGGGACCAATGATACCCAGTCTCCCTTACCTGCAGGGGAGCGGTTCTTCGCAGCCGACTCATGCGGTCAGCAGTCACTCGGTCTGGTCGCAGCCTACCCCAGAGAGCCCCTCCTACAGCACCAGGAGTCCACATGCCTCCACCCGTTTTCACTACTCTCCAAGTCCGCCCATGAATAACGGGGCTTCCAGGGACAGCAGCTACGGCAATCATCTGAATGTGAACGACAGAGACCAGTACAGCCTTACCCGACCACTCAATGGATCGTACCCAAACCCGTACTCCCCTTACGTGGGGCCGCAGCTCTCCACAGCCTGGCCGGGAGGACCATTTGACAACACAATGCTTCACACATTGCAAAGCAGGGGCGCGCCTATACCAATTCGAGGACCCGGTGGAGGTAAACCACCTTATTGATTGTTTTTTCCCCAACCAAAGCAGTTATTCTATCTTAGACAGACATGCGAAAATATGTCGCGTCAGAACTGAATTATTTATTGTTATTTTATTTATATCAGGTTTAGACGGGTTATTAAACGTTTATTATAAACTAGGGCTACAAGTAAATTACAAAATCGCGGATATATATTTTACAAATTATGCAGCCATGTCTATTGCTCACGAGCTAAATACTTTTAAAATAACACAGGGAAATATGTTGAACCCACAGCCGCTTAAAAAAATGCAACACGAAAAATTCGTTGCTTATTGGTGTTCATGTAACTATGAGATAATACTGAAGCGGCTCATCAAGGTCTTCCAAAGACATATTTATGGTTGACGTCTTCGCCAATGGCCCTATTTACATAAATTACTCAAATGGTTTGACGTTTTTACAGTAAATATGACTATTTATACATTCACTCTCAATGAATCTGCCCTGTCTTAATTTACCTTTTAAATTTGTCTCCCCTTTAAAATTAAAGCGACATTCTTGTTGTTAAAATAAAAAAGAAACAACCTTAACATATTTAAATTAAACAAGCATCGAAAGTGTAAGATTAGACTTATAGAATAATTTGATAAGAATTGCAACTGAATATTCAAGCATATGGTTTAAACTAACAGTGAATTATTAACATCATTGATATCAAATGCATATCATTAAACATCCTGTTATTTTTGTCGTAAATGAAGTGGAAGCAGATGTTTTTTTTTGTGTTTTTTTAAATTTTTTTTATAAATAAGCACCAGTGCCGGACACGTTCATAACTAGAATATTAAAAGAAACAAGTGACTTTGCGGCAGACTTAGTTTGAAATTAAGTGAAAGTACCACTCTAATTTCCCCTCCCCTTTCCCTGTCAAAAAAGTTTAAATTATTATTTACTTTTATATAACTACTAAGTAAATTTAAATATATCTAGAAAAATCTTTCATTTTATATTTTTTAAAAACACAATTTAAAATTTTAACATTAAAAAAACACCCTAAAACCTAATTCATGTCGGGTGGAATGGTTTAAAACCTGCATTTGGTGAATCGAACAAAACAATATTAGAACCATATGGTATCTACAGCGTGTATACCATATTCATTGCGAAAAGTTATCAAAAGTCTGACTTAATATTAGATAACTTCTAGACTACTTGTTAGAATTTACAAATATTCATGTGAGGAGTACGCTAGATGATTTTACGAAGCAATTAAGATGGCAAATGAAATAATCGTTTCATGTCTAATTGGTGAAATTGTGTTTAGTTTGCTCAACGACGGCGGGAATCGTTTGTAACGGCGAATTACTCGGTTCCACAGATATGCTGGATGACCTGGGAGAAAGCCGGGAATGCGTCAACTGCGGATCCATCTCCACGCCTCTGTGGAGACGAGACGGCACGGGCCACTTTCTCTGCAACGCCTGCGGCTTGTACAGCAAAATGAACGGACTGAGTAGGCCGCTAATTAAGCCACAGAAGAGGATGGTAAATACGTTTTATGTGGTCTACTTACAGTGCAAAAACAACACAATAACTTTATCGATGACCAAACGCTATTCTTCATAGCCCTCATTTCAGACATTAGAAAATGGCCATTTTGCATTATGTAGAAGGTAACAGGTAATAAGGTATTCTTATACTAATTATTTATTTAGAATATGAATGCATGAAAAATACACTGAATATATTAACGAACATCAAGTTACAACGGAAATAAAAATACAATAATAATTATTGTATATATATATAATACTCCTTTTTCATCAAACAAATAAACAATATAAAGCATTGTCAGGCGCCTTCGTACTAAAGAGCTGCTGGAAGCGTTTCCTGACTCCAACTCTCCGGTATTCACACGTCACCTCATTAACTGCGACAACAATGCATTTGAAATAAACACATCTAACTAGGAATACACATAAGGCAAGCACACACTATGTCATCATAGCAGACACTTCACACGTAACTTGTATATTGCATTTACCACTTCATAATGAGATCGCTTCATTAACTCTTGACTGGGCTGTATCATATTGAAATACAATAAAAGGAACAAAAAATGTAATAGGGCGTCTCAATAGATATTGTACCAGCTTTGATCAACTTTTTGTATATTTTCTTTTGCATTAAACAACTCGTTAAACATTTTTTAGGTGTACCAAAGGCGATTGAAGTTGATATAATTTAGATGTGTGTTGCTCTTCCCCAGCCTTCGTCGAGACGAGTCGGACTGTCCTGTGCAAATTGCCAGACCAGTACTACTACGTTGTGGCGCAGAAATTCAGAAGGAGAACCGGTGTGCAACGCTTGCGGTCTCTACACCAAGTTGCATGGAGTAAGCGCCAATTTTTCCCGTGACACTTTTCATTTGACAACAGTAATAACAGGAATGTTGTCCGTTTTTTAAAAACCCAAACCTTACACTCCGAGTGAGCCGTTGACTTTATACTTTGCCTTTTAATTGAACGGATACAAACATACATTTTGGTCAAGCATAAATTTTACTCAGTAGCTGTTACAATTTTAACTCGTCACACACTCGGAACAAGGCAGTTTAGCACTCTTTGTGCGTCAGATGTAGGGTCCAGTACAAAAGGCCTAACCGATAGTATAGGCTCATAGGCTTCAATACAGATGCATGAGATATTCGATTAGTGCGATGGTAGAAATTACTTACCGAACAGTGCACCAGGGGAAGTCTTTTTTCTGTGCACCTAGAAAGCCTATATAATTAAAACAGCTTTATGGTTTATAGGTGAATATACTCTATAGCCACTAGACGAATTTAAAACAATTATTTAAATTAGTTACAATTGGTTATGCGTCAAATATTAGGTAATTTTAAATAATAATTCCATTCTTTTAAAGACACGATCGTTAATTATCATGATGATCATTAACAGGTACCCAGGCCGCTTGCCATGAAGAAAGAAGGTATCCAGACGAGAAAAAGAAAACCAAAGACGTCAAACAAGGCTAAAGGACCCACAGGTACTTTGGCGTGCGCACGCTCGCAATACGATCAAAAATTACACAAATCGTGCGATTTTTTGTGTTTATTTTGTTGTTTGCTTCTGTCTCTATTTTAAAGTTGTTGTTGTCTATAATTCTATAGGTAACGCTAATTCAGTACCCATGACTCCAACATCCACGTCATCCTCCAATTCCGAAGAATGCGGGAAGAACAGTTCTCCCCCAGCGCAGGTGTCTATTTCAGGGGTAAGAAGGGTACCATTCAGTTGATTGATTTTCATGTGCAATGTCTTATTACATTTTGTGTTTATATTTCCCTGAAGTTAAATAAATAAATGCATCCAAAATTTAACTTGTGGTCATGTTTGGTAGAACTTGAGCGTTTCCCATAATCCAATTTTTGTAATGTAACAATTGTCCCAAGGTATATGTCTTTAACTGGAAAGTTAGAGAGAGCGGCAAATTCAAAGTCTAAGCTTAGGATTACGAGAGACCCAACATAAGTTGAGCTACCACCTCCTGTACTCCTGTAGTTTAATTCAGGTGTGCAAGCAGAAAAAAATTTTTTTTCTGAGGCAAGAAGGTGATAGAAGTTTACTGGCTGTGACACGCAAGGTGAATGCAGATCGAGTCACGCTCTTTCCCAACCAAGGAGCTTCAGCTGATGAGAATCAGCTGGTCAGCTAGACTAATCACTTCCCATATACACCCCCCCAAAGAGTAATAAAACCAGGAAACATCTTCCTCAACTAAGCTTACACAGCTTCAAGGAAAAAAGGCAAAATGAGGCCTTTGATCCGATGGTACGCTGCAGAGCCGAGGGCTAGGGCTACTCTGGAAGGACACGTGAGCCCCAGGGAACACTAACAGGCCCAGTAACCCTCATGCTTGTGTTGTGATTGCAGGTCAGTTCCTCCACCATGGCAGGCCAAGGGGAGGGCTCTGGCTCGGGGGGCCCCATGGCCAAGTACTCGGTGCAGGACGGCCTGTACCCCGGGGTCAGCCTGACCTCCACCTCCGACGTGGCGTCCTCCGTACGGGGCGAGACGTGGTGCCCCCTGGCCCTGGCCTGATAACCGAGACCGAAGTCTGGGACGCAAGATTTCTCCTCCGACAGCCAGTTACCGCGGCATCGATGCAGTTTGCCTGGACTCCCCGCTGGAGAGCGTTCTCCTCGGTCTTTTTATGTTGTCTCGTTTTTTCCCCCCCCTCTCCACCTCCACTTTGACAAGGAGTGGCAGCAGTGAGAGGAACACCCACCCACCCCTCCGTCCCTTCCCAGGCGACTTTGTCTAGATTGGATTAATCTGGAACGTGATCACGCTATCTGTGCCCTTTGATACGGGGAAGAATTTAAGACTAGGCCTGATGACCTTTTGAAATATATTCCGATTAACATGCAATGGGTACTTTCAGAATAAGCTCTGGTGGAAGTTGCCAAAGTCGCATGGACCGAAATGATTTAATTGGCTTTTTGTATACATGTACAAACAATGTTTGTGGATTTGCCTGTGTCATTAGAAGCAGTTAATTGGATTGGTGTGTTTAAAAAAATTATTATTGTTCCGGAACTTCGATCCTTTCCTTGGCAACTG
This sequence comes from Hiodon alosoides, assembly GCA_025775065.1. Taxonomy (NCBI): domain Eukaryota; kingdom Metazoa; phylum Chordata; class Actinopteri; order Hiodontiformes; family Hiodontidae; genus Hiodon; species Hiodon alosoides. The sequence goes on from JAOYSI010018472.1 coordinate 27,596, forward strand.
GAATAGAAGATAAAGTACAAAGAAACCCTTTCTGAATTAATGGCAAAATATTTATTAATCTTTCATTGTTAAAAAAAAGTATATTGTTTGTTTGTTAATAAAGACGTGCCAATAGCTTAGAATAAACCTTAAAATTTTCTAAACTTTTTAAGTATGAATGCATTTCGATTTTGTCTTGGTGCGGTTTTCCTTTATAACAAAGCGCTACTACTTTTTTTGTCTGAAAGTTCCTATTGTATTTGATGAAGATATGGTTTTATACAGGGTAACAAAAAATAAATTATGACTTCCAGCAGTTCTAGCTTAAAAAATAAAGTGCAGTTATTTGTTCTTGTCATAAATAATCAGTGTTAAATCATCTTTTCGATTTAACCAAAAAAATTCCAATTAATGTAAAATGTCTAAGTTAATGGTACTTATATAATTTAAATATTATTTTAGACACTGTTTAGAACTGATTTTCTATTTTTTTTTTAAAATGGACGTTAAAAGTTAAAATCAGATGAGATAATAATAATCTAAACAAAAGCAATAAATGCAATTGCTGGCAAAATCGGGGGCAACAAATTGCACTCATTAAATTTTTACACTGAAGCCTTTTTTTGTTACATTGTAAAATTCAAAAGAATGATGAGCATGGATGCAATATGTTCTGGACGTGACTGAAACTTTGCTACCTAAGTGACACGTGTAAAATACTCCAAGTCAAATGTATGTACCTTGTGTTATCATGATAATTATTTTTTAAATGATAGAGTTCTATGTATAGGCTGATTCAACCCTCATCTTGTCTTCTTTTTTTTTCCCCCAAAAGAAATGCCATTTTCATTCTTATCTGTCCAGTAAAACCTAATTAAAAACAATAAGACCTCCCTAACAGGAAATTTTTAATTTTTCTTGCAGTGTCACATGTTTTGTGAGAAAAATGTAATTGAGTCTTTAGTCTGAAATGCTCCCAAAGACCGGCTTGATAGACACCAGGTACCTCTGAAAAGTATATTAAGTATGGTTTAGAACGGCGAAAGTTTGAGCTACTGGCTTAAATACAGTGCTTTGCGATTTGCTGTGAGACTGTGCCAAACTGGAATCGCTAGAGGCTACAATCCAACAGGAAGTGGCTCAGTGTCTAAACTTTACTGCTGGTGGTTTAGACAGGAGTCAAAATCAAAGCGCCTGGAATGGTGTGAAGACCTACTTCAGTGCAAATCACAAGAGCATGCAAACCGGTGAAGCTAAATAGGATTCAGGGAATTTCTCAAACCTCTCCCACCGATCCAAAGGTGTTGCCATGACTCCTGTCCTTTCATTTAATCAGGAGAGCATTTTTCTTGTGCGTTCTGGTACCACGCAAGCACGCATGTTTCTGAAATGGTTCAATAACGGTTGCGTAAATTGTTTAATGTCTTCATATCGGGGCCTTCATCTGCCAAAGGGCACAGTCCGAACTTCTGTCATAATGGCCTTTTATCAGAAATGTAAAAAATGAGGGTTGCTTGAGACATGCCACTTACGTAATAGATTGCTATAAATATTTTTTTTTAAATTTGTGTAAAGGATTTACAGAGGGAGCCTGAAAGGTATGGGTCAGGTTCAGTCTGAAGAGAGACCGAATTTTTGTCATTTTTTTTTTTCGGTTTCATTTGTTGTCTTTCAAAGGGATTCGAATTTAGGCAAAATTTGTTTAGCCCTAGCCTTTCTGGTGTTAACCAAAGCTTTTGAACTTTGAACACAATAACTGCATAGGGGAGTTTATATTCGGATAGACGTGACGTATTCATGTTCAGTCTACAATCGGATTCTGGATTGAGATACATCCATTATGGCCATAAAAGTAAAAAATGAAAGTATAATAATAAAAATAACAATAACAATATTTGTTTAAATTGTAGGTCTTTATTGTTTCAAAGATTTCATCATAAACATTAATAACTTATTCTAAGGCATAATATACAGTGTGCAGTCAGCCAGCTGGTAGGTCTGTGTATAATTTCACTCTCGCTGTTCGTTACTGGTTCAATCGCGATGTCAATAGTTCCATGTCACTTCTCTGGCTTTCATTTGTGTATAATATATTTTATATCTTACATTTAAAAACATTACACGAGTCTCACTCTATAAAACTCTCAGTTTTTTTTACACAGGACTATCTGTATTGAGCTGGATCCAGGAGAATTGTTTAAACAAACCGAAACCTAAGCACCTTCTTCACTCTGGCCTTCTTGTCCCTGACAGTGCCAGACCCCACTGTACCAGGTAAGAATGTTACCCTTTTCATATTTATCTGTTCTCTAAAATGGGCCTTACAAGTTGTTACAGCTAGCTATCTGTCCCGGTTTTTCTGGTGCTACTTCATCTGGACCTTCTGCAGTGCAGGTGCAGTGGTTTTCTTAGCAGTCTCCAATTTCCCTTTCTGCGACGGGACAGAGCTCCGGTGGGGATGGTACTTGGCTCCGCCGTGCCCATAAATAACATCCGGGCCGGAGTGTAACCGAATCGACTTCACTTTCAGTGACCGTCGCTATGCGCGCTTGCCGGCCTAGCGCTAATGTCACATTCTGCTTTAATGCTGATGAAGATGAATGCCGCGGCATTTGGTTATCTGCTTGAGGTTTTTGACGTTTTACTGCAGGATTTATTGGATGCAAGAGACGTCTGGCTCAATGAGAGTACATATGTATGTACTTTATATATATATACAGTACAGTGCAAAATTCTTAGGCACCCTAGTTTTTTACACAAATGTAGTCTTTCAAGTTTATCTTTGTCTTCTGCATTAGTGTGTCAGTAAAAAAAACATCATCGAGGCTGTCTGTGATTACATGGACAGACAGAAGCTAGAAAAAAACAAGGTCTGTAGAAGAACTGTGGAAAGTTCTCCAAGATGCACGACAGTTTACCTAAGAGAACTGAAGCAGTATTTAAGGCAAAGGATGGTCACACTAATTATTCTTTGGTTGCTTTCGTGGTTTAAAAAAAAAAAAATGTTTATTGTCCTATAGTTTTTAATTTACATTTAGAAACTTCTCATTTCATCATTTTTGAAAAGCAAACTTTCATTTTTTACATGTGCCTAAGACCTTTGCGCATTACCATATATATATATGACACGGAAATCCAAACTAGGTGGCTGGAGGTTCAGAGTGACAGGACACTCGTTGGATGTCTGCTTGGGAGTGCCTGGAACTTACGTTCCTTACAGTTCCTCCAGGTCTCGCCAATCCTCACAGAGTTTTTCAGATGCCGCTAGCTGTATTTGTGATGCGCTGTCACGTGCATACTCGCAGCGCTGCGTCAGTTCTGCATCAGGCACTGGGGACATGTGGGACGGGACTGCGTCGTGTTTGGTTTTGGGCCAGGCCGAGACTAACAAAGGGAGGCTGATTTGTGTCATATTCGTTGGGTCACTGCTGTAGGTGTTGTAGTTGAGTGTTGCGCAGTTCTGCGGACAACTGCTTACTGGGTGGGGGCGTGGGGGTGGGCACTCGGAGCGAGACAGATTACAAACCGCCCTTTAAATGTTTAAAAGCCACCAGAAACTAGAACAAATATTTATGGACTCCTGTGAATTTATGAAGTGGGCAAAGCAATGTGCTTTTGCGTCCGTAGCCATGGCGCTGGGCAGAAAAAATGTGTAAACACCACAACGCTGATGCCCTTGCATTGGTGGCCTAGCATGAAAGTGATTTAGACAAGGAGAACACAACTGTTCTGCAAGGGGAGTATTCTTTCTTCCTCCATTCTCCGCAGCAGATTGTCCGATTTTGGGTTGCGGGTCACCGGAGCCTAGCCTGGCAGGCGCTGGGCGCGGAGCAGGGCACACAAAGGGCGGGACGCCGGTCTGTCGCAGGGCAAGAGAAATAAAGAAGGATGTAGCCGCACACAGGGCCAGTTTAGCAGTCACCAATCCGCTTGAACTGACCATGGGTGGAAGTGCGAACACGGGGGGAATACTGGGAGAAGACCAAGAGAACATAGGGGGAACCTTCTCACTCCTCACTGACAGCCTGACCAGGCGTGCGACAGTGTGATGAAGCTCAGCCTGCAGCTCAAACAGCTGGAATGGGGTGTCCTCTTGGCAAACAGCTGGAATGGATGTCCACTAGGCAATCAGCTGGAATGGGGTGTCCTCTTGGCAAACCGCTGGAATGGGATGTCCTCTTGTCAAACAGTGGGAATGGGGTGTCC